>JAUZSX010000017.1:782854-811722 GCA_034780655.1 Idiosepius hallami | reverse complement strand
AGAGCGAGTATGGAAGGCACTGAGCCTGGATTCTTGGGGACGATATGTGGTCCACGTCTCGGCTCCATAAAGGAGGATCTCAAAAGCCAACAGCATAGCTTTAATGCAATGAAGACCCATTCTTATTCAGATCACAACAGGAAGCTGTCCTATCTTTATGTAAGCATTTGAATTCTTCCCTTTCATTTAGCCATCCCTCCATCAGTTCACAATAGAGAAGGAACAAGATAACCACACAATAGAGAAGGAACAGGATAACTAACTCCCATATCTGAAGGTCAGGGATGATAATTCATACAGACCTAAGTTTCAAGTAATCAGGGAATTAAAAGACAACTTTCACTAGGCATCACCTGAATTTTAATTCCCTCTATCCATACACTGCAAAGAAATTAATCATCCCTAGGGCCGTGCAACACCAGCCAAAGAGATGATGCATTAATGCTGAGATATACCAAGAAGAAAAAGCTTGTTCAGGAACAACCAAAATGGAAATGGTTCCCCTGAATGTGTAACCCTTTGGCTCTTATTAATTGTGATAAGTCAACTAAAAACAAGAAGTGCATCACAGCCCACGCAACTCCCATAGGTAAGGGCTTGAAAATTAGAAAAATTTTTAGCCCCTATCAAGACCTGCCTTGTAAAATGGAACAAAGCATGGCAAACAACTGTACATATTCAATTCCATTCTAACAAAGGTCAGACCTGCTGAAAATGAAGAGAAACAAGCCTGTAAATTTACAGGCTTTGAGCTGGAAAAAATAGATCTTAAGAGGTAAAACTGGATAACTGTGAGCTTGTACCGTCCACCATGTCGAGGCTATGTTAGCTATAGGGTTGTTTAATATTACCACAGTTTACTAAAATAATTTTTAGCTTTCAAATATTAACAGAAGTTTTTTTTGTTTTTTTTAAAGAAAAATAATCTTGGAGTTATAAAAAGCAGATCAAAATGAGCACAAAAAGAGCACCAAAGTAACTTGTGAATCAAGCAGAAAAATACTTCCAGTTATAAAAAAAAAAAGTTGGTAAATGAGTTCATTGTAGTTTTACCTTCAACTTGAGTTTCAAGGTTGTTGGGAGGAGGCCAGTTTTTCTTCAGCTCCAATGTTGGACTGTATTGTTTCAATTCTCCCTGCTTGGTTCCAATCACCACTTGTTTACCCTTTGGACTCCAACATACTGTAAACAAGGAGGTAAAAAAAAAAAAATTGTTTTTTTTATCAAAAATCAACAAAATTTTGACTAATTTAAAACCAAACAGAAAAACTTTTTTGGTTCATTTACAATCTTTAATTCAGGATTTGAAGAAAAAATTTGGAAAGGAAAAAAATCAAACAAAAAAAAAACAACAAAAACATCTTATTTTTTTCTTTTCTTTTTTGTCTTTTTTAAGAAAAGACAAATAGTTTTAATTATACAACTAAAAAGGTAAGACAAATAAAATTGAATAACTGCAATAGAAATTAAAACTTGGGTATTAAATGCAGGAGAGGAACGAATTTCCAGGTTGTTTAAGAAATGGATCGGAAATAATGTAGTGCCACAAACAAAAGTATCTGTTAACAGACTTAATGTTTTAATGAAGAATACAAAAGAATATCTAAACAAAACAATTTTTCTTAAGAAATCAGAGAAGAAAAAATGCATTACAACAATCTATCATTTTTTAAAAAACAAACAAAACTTTTTTCAACGAAAGAACAAAGGCAATAATACAGCTGTCAAATTTATTTTTTTGGTGAGCAAAATAAAAATCTAATTAATTATTGGGCCTGTAACTCCCCACACACTATAAAAAAATTGTTCGTTTTTTTATTGCTTACTTTCTTCTCTCGTTTTTTAATAAAAAATTTGTTTAGATATTCTTTTGTATTTTCATTAAAACATTAAAAGTCGATTAACAGTTACTTCAGCTTGCTTAATTTTCATTAAGAATTTCCACTCCATTTTTAAACAACCCAAAAATTCGTTCCTCTCCTGCATTAATACCAAAACTTGTCCTAAGCCTTCACCACTTGTGATCGGATGACAAATTTATAACGTGAACTTTTGCCAAAAAACAGATGACATAGATCTAGGCATTTTTAGTCTTGGGCAAAAAACAAATAATTTTTATATATGCATTGAGCAGAACTGTGTAATAAAAGATTGCTTTACACAAGTGGTTAAAACTAACATTTCAAATCTTTTTAAAATAATAACATTAGAATTTCATATGAATCTAAGATTGTTCAATTATTGTAAGAGAGACTCACAACATCGAGCATTGCAAGAGAGATTCTCCACTTTAACATCTGTAGAAATATGGAGCATTTGCAGAATACCACTTGATAAGCACAAAGCAAGGAGTTCAGGAGTTGAGGGATTCCATGCTAAGTCAGTGATCTGGTTTCCTGCTTCCACGGTATGCACCAAAAATGGCCCACAGTCTGTCTAAAAAGAAAAATTAAGATTTTGTTTAAGTAAATAAGTGTGAAAGTATAAAATGAAAATATTCTTTACTTATACTGAATTAATTTTCAAGTAGGTCATTGTAATGCCTCTTTTGTTGTGGTTATGTTCACACTCTTCTTTGTCAGAAGCTTCTAGATAATTTGGGAAGAATAGATAACAATATAAGATATGTATTACAAAGTTTACACTTAAAGCAGTTGTGGTTTTACATCAGGTATACTAGTGCCCTGCCAGGGACTGCACCAAACAGACTGGCAAGTTTCACATAAAACTTGTCTATAAATTCATTAAGGTGTAAACTTGGTCTTGAAAACCGAATGAACTGTTCTATTTAAAAAATTGCTACAACTAAAAACCAAGCTACAAAAACTTTTCTTTTGAAAATCATATAAAATGAATTAAAAATTAAAAAAAAAATGTATAAAAAATAAATAATAAAAGAAAAAAAATATCACTCACTTTTAGGCAGAAAGACCTGACATCAAAAAACTGTAGTTGAACATTTGTAGGGGTTTCCATGACAACAAGAAGAGTCAAATCATCACAACTGACAGCAATGGAAGTGATTTCACCAGAAAACAAGAGATTCTTTAAAACAGGGAAATTCTCAACAATAGATTGGCTTCGTTTTTCCATCTTTTTTTCTTCATCAACACGCAAAATCTCAAGAGTCTTAAAAACCAAAAGATCTGCATGAACAAAAGATTCAAGAAATAAAAGAAATATTAGACCAGCATCTAAAAACGTTGCTTTTTGAAATCATGCAAATATTACAGCAAAAACCATGAAAATTTCACACAAGAAGAAATATTATGATTTCATAGAAAAAATTGAATATTTTTAACCCTTTAAACTCTAAAGAAAGGATAAATTGGCCCTGGCGACTTAAGGCAAAAGCAGACTTACATACAACGATATATTAACCTTCACCTTTCAATCCTAACTTAGCAATATTACCAAGTAGTAACTCAGAACTGTTCTATAAAAGAACAATATTAGGGTTGAAATGTCAGTGTGTCTTTTTTTGCCTTTGGTTACTAAGGCCGATATATCGGCCCTTTAAGGTCAAAAGGGTTAATAACCAGGATTGGATTTAGACCATGAAAAGACCTAGCCATTTCCGTTGATGAGGCTCTCTTCTCTCTAAAAAACATAACTTATCATTAATGTTTAAAAAATGGATGCACTAAACTGTCCACAATTTTGACCCTCCCTATTCATGGGTGTAAAATTTTAAATAATAAATAAAAATCTAGATAAAACTGTTGTACATACTGCATGCGGTGCCTCTGCTACTCCTTTCGAGGAAATCAATTGTCACACCACGCACATCACAGTGCAATACGATATGAAATGATTTTAGTTTATTTGGTTTAACAGCCATTTCAATACTTGTTTATAATATGTCCAGATTAAAGAATAGACACTAAATTTGAGTTTTTATAAATAACCAGAGGAATTCATCTCTAATTACTTTTTAAATGCCCAGATTGAATTTCGGGGCCTTTGGACTTTGTGGCTCTCGGCTTCAGTCTGAATAAACCTGGTCCTGCTAATAACCTATATCATTTTTCATATTTATTTCTAATTAATTGACAAACACATAAGTAATCATCTAATTAGTTCTATAGCTTAACAGATAAGAAAATTTGTTAACCCCATTGTTAAGAACCTCTTGACATTTCAAAAATTTATCTTAGAGCCAAGAACTCATGCATAAAACATTAACAAACTATATATCAGTGAAAAAGATAAGCTAATCAATCCTGATATTACGTTGTCCCAAAAGTTCATAAACACTTGCAAGAAATTGAAATATCAGAAAAAACAACAAAAATTATTCCTCAAAAACTTTTGGGACAACCTAATAAAATTTATTTTGCATGTAATTCTAATAATTCTTGAAACAATTAAAATGGAGAAATCTTACTTTTTCCAAATGCAGCAAAAGAAAATCCATATTTGCTGGAACTTTCCAAAAGTGAAGCCCTTTTCTTTAAGATCTTTTCTGAGGGCTTGAAAAGACGGATTTTACAAAGTTGTTGAAATTCAAAATCCTACAATAAAAATTAAGAAATATTTTCTTGACAAAAATGAACAAATTTTGGAAATCCTGATTAAAAATTGATCTTCTTTTTAAGAATTTTGTTATTTATGTGATCAGTTCATTAAAAAAGTAACAAAGTGGGAAAAAAAGGAGAACTAAGTAAAAAATGAAATCAAGAGTAAAAGACTAATCAAATATATCCAAGTAAACTTAATCCTTTGAACCCTGTCTTATCAAAATTACCAATTAGTCACTCAGAGTAGTTATATTAGAAGAACATGCTAAACCTTTAAACCCTAAAGAACCAATATATCGGTCCTGGCAATTTAAGGTAAAAGAAATCACAATCACAATGATATTTCAACCTCCAACTTTGGACCCTGACTTAGCATCATTACCAAGTTGTCACTCAGAGTCATTCTATTAAAGAACCATATTAGGGTTGAAATGTCAGTGTTTTTTTTGCCTTTGGTTACTAAGGCCGATATATTGACCCTATAGGGTCAAAAGAGTTAAAGACAAATTATTTGTGTCTTTTTTTGCCTTATGTTGTCAGGGCCGATATATCGGCCCCTTAGGGTTGAAAGGGTTAAAACTGTTCTTTGTTTCCTTTCAAAAGTTCTTGATTAGAACTGGTGGGTGAAAAGTAGCTTTCTTTTTTTTTTTTTTTTTTCTTTTTTTAGGAAAGTCTTGATTCTTCAACCGCAAGACGAAGAAGTCTGAGTCCTTTTGCAGTTTAGGGAACTGATAAATTTGAGCTTAATAAACGGGAAAAAACACCAGTTGTACTTTGGCAATTTGATTGGCTAATGAAATTACGAAAATGACTTGAACTTAATTAGAAAAAATAAGTAAAGAAATGATAATTTTGTAAAAATCGAAATAAATTAATTTGATAACTGAATTCATTGATAATTCATTATATTTGATTCAGAAAAAAACTGATAGCAAGTTAATTTTTGGTAATGCAATTAGTTATCTATTTTATTTTAAAGATAGAAAAAATTCATTAAATCTCATTAAATCATTAATAAGAAAACATCGAAAATGCAGCAGGAACAAATTGATGGTCATGTTTTTATCCCCCCCCACACAAGAACTTCATGATGTAAAATGTAATTTCTTTAGTAGAAAAATGATTCAATTTCAATATAAAATAAAAATTATTTTAAATTTTGTGTTCTTTTATCTTAATTCAATTCGCAAAATTAGCTAATTAAATTGTCGAGGTACAACTGGTGGTGTTTTTCCCCACAAAGCTCAAATTTATCTGTTCCCTAAACTGCAAAAAGACCAAAGTGTGGACTAGTAGCAAATGCTTCAAATCGCAAATTCCAACTAAATTAGTTTTTGGATCACTGTTGTTGTTTTTCATAGAGCAATAGAGCATTTGTGTTTTATTTCTTTTTTTTTTTTTCAGAGAGCATACGTGAGCGTGAAATGAATGCGATGTTATTTGTTTTAAAAACATTTGTTTTCATTTATTAAAAGGAAATTTATTGATTTCAAATGTCAAAACAAATGACCAAAAATTCAATCAGTTTTGCCAAGTTAATTTTTTTTGGTAAATATTGCGTAATCCCTTTGACACTTTGGGTGTTTTGATAAATGGAATGTAAATATGAATTAATTTCCTTTGGTGAAACGAAATTCAACGAGCAAAAAAGGTTTTTAAGGTGGAGATTGACAAATTCTGTAGAATTAAATAAATTAATAATTCCACACTCACCACGCGTCAATAAATCAATAAACAAAAAACGTTTCTTCATTTGAATTAAAGGAAAATAATTATTATTTTAACATCTAAAAATACACACGAGACACAAGAAATCAGGGTTGGCAGATTGGCCGTTTTATCGCCAAATTTGAATAATCTGGCTTTTTTAACGGGTTGGCCTCGAAATTCATATTTTAGCTTTTTTTGAGATATGGCCTTAAATAAGGATTTTTTCTTAGTTTTATTCCTTTCTATTAACTAATTATTGTCAAATTTTCAACTTGGTTATTTTCAACCTGCAGTAAATCTACAGTGTAATACTTTGAACCCTAAAGGGCCGATAAGGGAAAAGAAGAGACACCAATTTTTGATCATATATGTTGTTACGCTAATATAACGGTTCTGGGTGTCTATTTGGTAATTTTAATAAGTTAGGGTCCAAAGGATTAAAATAACTTTTATCCTTTATGGTTAAAAACTTTTAATTTGTTTGGAATGTAAACCTTAATGGATAAAAGTCAGGAAGAAAATATAAGTAACAAAGCATGGAAAAAAATCAATCTAAATATTTTTATCTTATTTTTCAATTTGGTATAATTAGATATAAAAATTGTAATTTGGACTTTTAAATGAATTTTTATACTGTCTTAGATTTTATATTATGCTTTTCATTTGGCTTTTTGCGCTTTTTTTTGAGTTTTGGCAAACCCTGCAAGAATTGGTTACTATCAATTGCAAAGAAGATTCACATCTTAATTTTCGAATTTGAAAAAAAAACTCTCATGATTAAATCAAATAAAATTTTATAGAATTATAATTCCTTAATATATATTTACCTTTACATCTCGTGTGTCGCCCTTCATTATCAATTTTTTTTTAAACGTGGTAAAGACTTATTTGAGTTTCAGTCTTATTATTATTATTTACTGCGCATGTGCAAAGGTACAACCGAAAAAATTCCCTTCCCTTCGAATTTAATGTTCATTTTTTAAAGATTCATTGATAAACTACCAGAAATGTCTGTCTTCATCTCTTATTATAATTCTAAAGTAATAACTTATCGTGATTTGATTTTTAATTAGTTCAAAAGTAATAATTAAAAGGTTTATAAAGCAGGAATTATTATGACGTCTAGGACTAAAATGTATAGGTCAAATAATTACACTTGACACCGCATACTGATTCGTTCATATTTCACTTTGCAGTCATAGTGATTTAAATACAATTCAGTGCCCCCCCCACAAGCACTGCTACTGACTGCTCTCACTTCATACAGACACTTGTTATGTTGCACTTGCACCTAATTAAAAGTTTTTGAAAATAAAAAAAATGTTTGTATTTATTTAGTTAGTTTGTTAACAATTTAAACATTTATTTTGTAATGGTTATTGGTTTGTTTATTTTTAAAAAGTGAAAAACACACACACAGACTTCATGGAAAGCTTTGTTGATATTTCAATATAATGTTTATTTTTTACATAAAAAATTATCCACCCATTGCCATGCAAGTTAATAATTTAAAAAATTTTCCCAGAATTGTTAAAGTAAAAAAAAAAAACTATGATTTTTCAAACACAATTAATAGAATCTAATTTAATTTCAATTTTAAATAAATTCAATTCCACAAGTTAGCATCTTTTTCTGTCTTGTTGTAATGTTGCAGCAACAGAATTGATTCGTTAAGTTTTTTTGTGAATGTTTAGGGTTGGTTCTGAAAGTGGAATGAATGTTATATCTTAGACTTGTTGACTATTTTTCGATTTTACCATTTCTTTTAATTCATTACTGACGACATACAATTATTTAAAATATTCTTGTCATAGCATGCATGAACCCTAGGCCGATATATCAGCACTGACGACATAAGGCAAAAGAAGACACAAACATATTGGCTTTAATATGTTTCTCTACCGTCTCTCTGAGTGAGTGACTACTTGATAATTTTGATAAGTCGGGATTCAAAGGATTAATAACTAGGGATGACAAGAAGCATATTATTTTATCAAAGCATATTGTCGGCATGATGCGTGCGTAGCGTGAGGTGGACAGTTCTTGGTAAGAGCTAAAAAGACTTTTTATTTTTAAAGCCAACTCGATACCCGGGTAGATAGAACTCGAGGAAGTTTATTTAACTTTAAACCACGGTCCAGGTCCACAGAATTGTTTGGAGGTTGAAAAGTTAGTATTGTTGTTTCATCTTTTTGTTGATTGCTGTCTGTTGGTACTGACACTAGTGAATACTGGCAAAAAAAGAGGTTTTCCGATAATTTCCGAGTTATAAGGCAAAGAGGAGGCACTCTAAGTGTAAGTTTGTCAAAGAAAGGTATAATTTTGTTTGTGTTTTGACGGTATATCAACCCTTTTCAAGTCATTTAATGCCAATAACAATCATTATTTTAATCCAGGGAGGGAGTGTGGGGATTCATACTTTTCCCAGGGACATTAGTCCAAATTTAAATATAACCCTAACACAAGCTGACTCCGACCTGACCTGCTGACTGGACTGACCTGGCTGAACCTCTCTGACCTGACCTCTCATTATAATTTGAAGTTTGTGAAACTATTGAATTGGAGTAATTAATTAAAATTGAAAATATTTTTTTACTACTTATTTTCTCATTAACTTGAAAAATACAGTTATTCAATTTTAATTAAATTATTTTATACATGATTATGCTATTTTTTTATTATTACGGAGCGAATATTCGAAAAAGCCAGACGAAAGTCTACGAAACTAAATGAATTGCTTTCTTTCTTTCTTTTTTGGTTGCCGATACGCCCACTACCCAGAATGCATTTGTGCTGATGGCGATCATCGTCAGTCTTAGTCGATTATTTCCAAAAAAGAATCATGATAGTTTCTTCGTTAAATAAGTGAGAAGAGCTCTAGAAGGATTTTAAAATCGATGTTCAATCATCTCTTTACATCCATTATTGGTGATTGATGCCGGAAGAGGCCTCGGTCCATGGTATTATTATTACTTCTGCTGTCTTCAATGCCTAAAAAGGGACGAGGTTGTTTTTCTTGATTCTTACAGAGAAGAGAGAAAAAGAAGAAAAAGAAGACAGCAACATTTATTTTAATGTTTTCGAATTGCCATCACTTGGAATAATTTCATAAAAGGTAAGAAAATATCTATGATCAGCAAAAATCAATATCGAATGAAAACATACATTTTGTGACTCTTCCTGGTAATAGTCCGGAAAGTAAATCCGGGTAATAATCTTCTAGTTTGTGTGTTGTATCGTAAACACTTCTTGTAATGACTGGAAAAAATGTTATTCAAATATCGGTTATGAAGAAAAGAATTACACCTTTTTTAAGTTTATTTTTCGCTTAATATTAGGTGAAAATTTCATATAGATTAGATAATTACCTAATTTTTGGTAGATTTTTAGATAGAGAATAGGTTCACTACAAGAAATGTTAAATGCATACGACGACATTTCTTTGCGACATTACAACGCTAAACTAAAAAAAATATACTTAGCTTTTTATGGTAATTTTTTATTCATTATTCATTTTTTTTAGTGCAAATCTAAATTAATTAAATGAATGAAGATTTAAATAGACATTTTATTAAATTTAAGATTATATTTTCGGTAAATTATGTCAGTTGAAAAAAGAAGTATGAATAATAATGACACTCGTAATTTATTCGCCTTTCTTTCGCCTTTCAAAAATATTACGAATTAATTAAGACAAATCTAATTTATTTAAATTCTAAAAAAATATATCTTTTATTTCTTCCGTAAAAACAAATGGGAAACATTTATTTTCTCTTATTTTTTTCCTATTTATTTTTCTTTACGTAGAAATAGTAAAAGTAAAAAATAGAAGCCTCTAAATATATATCCTTATTGAGATTCTTTATGTACTTTTTTGCAATTTTTTTTTTTTATCTAAGTAAATGTTTAAACCTCAATATTTGTTGATGTATGAAAATGGGGTTTTATTAGATTCTATTAGATATTAACTAATGTTGTATTGTTGTCAGTGGTCATAAATGTTAATTGATTGCGTGTTTTGTTTATTTTTACTTTAAAAGTAAAAAGACCAAATAGATACTATTTTACAAATATTAAAAAAAATGTTTATTTCTTCTTTCCTTTGAAAAAAACAAACATTGTTTTCGATGCATTAAAAATACATTGATCATTATCGTAACCAATCGTACCATCTGTTTAGGGTGGTTTCTGGCTACTTGTTAACCAGATTTTAGGGTGGTGTGTCTGTGTCACTGGTGTGGGGTGTGTGTGGTTGTGACTCGTCCGTCCGTCCGTCCTCCTCTTGGTTCTGTAGTTGGTCGGTCATCGGAATCGTAATACGAATCCCAGTACTTGTAACCGTGTACATATTCACATGTGGGTGGACTCAATACTCTTGGGACAAGTATGAATCCCCACTTCCATACAATTATAGGTTCTGTGTGTGTGCTCACTGCAACTGTGCTGTGCTGCTGATTGTGTAATTTATAAAAAAAACTCATTGTGTAATTTCAAAACAAAAGGAATCTTTTAATTCTTTGTTTATCAAAAATGATTGTTTTCGGCATTAAATGACCTCAAAAAGTTGGTATGTCTTAAAACTAATCAAACCAACCAACAAACAGATTTGTGCTTTTGCTTTCTCTGACTTTATTCATAGGATTAGTTTTTGTAATTTCTTTCTCACTTTTTGTGGCTTATGGATTAAATGAATGCAAATAATTATGCACTTAAATTAATTCATTTCTTATGCACTGTACATTGTGAGTGCGCTCACTGGACTGCAGTACTGACTGACTGCACTCACTGTGCACTCACTACACAGCATGTGCATATGCACAGTGCAATCCAATGTGTTATTTAACCCTTTAGATCCTAAGGGGTCGATATATCGGCCTTAGTAACCAAAGGCAAAAAAAGACAACTGACGTTTCGACTTTAATATGTTTTTTGATAGAACGACTCTGAGTGACTACTTGTTAATATTGCTAAGTCAGGGTGCAAAAGTGGAGGTTGAAATATTGTTGTGTGTTTTTCTTCTTTTGCCTTAAGTCGCCCGGGCGCCCGGCCCGTCGGTATATCGGTTCGGTTCTTTAGGGGGTTAATAAATTTACGTTTATTTAAAAAATGTTTAAAAAAATGATTTGTCTAGGTATAGATGACCTAAAAAGATTGATATGCCGTAAGAAACCCAAACCCAGACTAAATGAACCAGACTTTTGTTTTTTGTATGTTAAAAATCCAGATGAATTTTGAGTTGTTTCGTTTGGGAATTCGAGAGTTCTTCCTGGGTTCTCTCTTCTGGTTTCTTATAAAACTTTTTTGATACTGTTTTTTTTTTTCGTGTGTCTCTTTTATTTTAAAGTCAAATAACTTAAAGTTTAATTGGCTAAGATAAGCAAAACACTCTATAAAAAAAAAACATTCTACCCACACTTTTCAGTTTTCATTGAAATTTCTATTTTAAGAAAATCTTTATTTGTCATAGAGAAATGATACAGTATTATTGATTTCCTTCACAAACTGTTTTTCAACCCACTCATTTTTCTAGGATTGTGATCCCCCCCCCATTTTTAAAACATTATTTTTGTTATTATTATTATTATTATTATTATTGTTTTTAAACTTTAAAATGATTTTTTTTACAACGATTGTAGTTAAAAAAAAAAAAAAAAGGTTTTAAAGAAAAATAAATAAATTATTTTTCGTATCTATTTATCTCAAAACCTAAAAGTACCACTATGTTGTTGCCTTTGTTTCATTTTATTATTAAAGATAACGAATTAATAACCAGTTATTATTCAGATATCGATTTAACCTAAATATTCACTTATTTTCAAAGTTTTTGATTAAAACAAGTCGATTGAATAGGAATAATAATAAATGTTGCTTGCGTTGTATGCGCGTGCCCGCGCCATTGCAACAACTCGATTGATCTGGTGATATGATCATCTGTTTAATGACCTTCACTCACTACCAAGGTTGGTTTCACTTTCACTGGCTAAATGAATGAATGAATGAATCTCGATTTTTCTCAACTAAATATTTTCATTTACTAGCCAAATAGAAAAGTTACTAGCCAAACCTATGAAATGTTATTTCACAGTAATGTTATGAAGAAACCAATAAATCAGAACTTAGTTTCTTATTTTTAAAAATATGATTAATTTCACTTTGAACTACTTTTTCTTCCTAATGAAAATTTTTTTTTAAACTAACCTCTTGAAAAGAAATGAATTATTGTTCTATTTTCTATTCTATTAATAAATCTTTTTTTTTTTTAATAATTTGACTTTGTTCCTTTATTTAAAAAATAATGATAATGTTTTTTTATTCAATATTTGAAAGATTGTCAGTAAAAAAAACAGCGCCCAAACGATAAGTGTTTTAATATTTTTAGTTGCCACTTATAAAAATCACCCGCAAATTGGAGTATTTAACTTGCAATGTAGAGCCCTGTTTTTTTCATTCAATATTTGAATGAAAAAACATTTGAGTAAAAAAACAGTAGCCAAAAGATAAGTATTTTAATATTTTTAGTCGCCACTTATAAAAATCACTCTCACACTCGAAATGTAGAGCCCAGTTTTTTTGTTCTTTTTTCTCTGTTAATTGTCATTAATTGGTGTTCTAAACACTGAAATCGATAACAACTTTGAACTGGAATTTTTGTTTATAATAAATTGGGTTCTTTTTAAGTTTCTTGCAACTTTAGCCAGGTTCAACTCGGGGAATGTTTTAAAAAAACCCTTTTTTTTTGTTGCTCCCAACCCACACAAAATCAATATTTAGCAGAGTGTTTACAATATTTTAGGAAAACCTAATTTTTGATTAATTTGAAAAAAAAGCAATTTAATTAAACCTAATTAAAGTATGTCAAAAGTTTTTTTAAAAATTGGACTAAAAGACTAGCTAATATAATTAATCATTCCAATAAGTACATGGCTTCTGTAAAAAAAGATTTCATCTTCCTAGCAATAAATTTTTCCATCTTTTTTTGTTCAAGAGACAAGATGTTATTAATAAAAAGATGGGGGGGGTCTGGTTTAAGAAAATAAAAAGACAAAAACATTTGAACAAGCAACAAAAGCCTTTAGTATTTTGTATCAGGATTAATAAGACTGTGTGCAAATAGTTAATATCCTTAAACTATCATCCCTCTAACAAAATCATGTCCTGATGTCTTTTACTAATGATATTCTTAAAGTAAGAACAAGGCAAAAAGATGTTAAAGAAAAAAAATTAAACTTCATTAATATATATAATATTCATGTATCGATTATAATATCATAATCAGATTGTCATGGTTGTATAAGACCCTACATTCTGTAACTCTTCAGAAAATGAAACCACAATAGTTATAAAAAAAAAAAAAACTATTCCAATCACTAAAATTTGCATTTGTACAGTAATAATAATGTATAGTCGGCCAGACTTGATTATCACTAGTTGGGGCTTCAGTATACTACCTTGGCACCCAACTCGCTACAGGTTATTATTGGTGATAGACACCCTCTGAGCCTCCAATCCTCACATTCATTGACTGGCAGCAGGTGAGGGCCACAGGGGCTTTTGAAATCAGTGTTTCCCTTCACCTAGATGAGATATTCTCCCAAGTTAATGAGCCTTATCTGCTTAAGGCGGGTAAAGGTAGATGCAATGGTTTTGACTGGGATTTGAACTCATGTAATATGATTCCAGAGTTCAAGCTTTTTCAAATGCTGCTCCACCATCGCTGCAGTACTGCCTTTAGTATTCCTTAACTACCTTAAAGAAAACCATTAGTAATGAATTTAGTAGAGAAAAGAATTAGAAATGAATTTATTATAAAAGTAAGCATTAACATCTTTCCTATATAATAGGCTTCCTTAATTACCTTAGTAGTAAGTATCTGGTGTCTGGGCAAAGCCGGGCAATATTTATTGTGTCCACCCCATCTTATTTA
Organism: Idiosepius hallami; assembly: GCA_034780655.1. Lineage (NCBI taxonomy): Eukaryota > Metazoa > Mollusca > Cephalopoda > Idiosepiidae > Idiosepius > Idiosepius hallami. Next base: position 797,568 of record JAUZSX010000017.1, on the reverse strand, counting down.
AGACATGCTTTATTTTTTATTTATTGTTAAACCGAGAAATACAATTTTTTTTTAAAAAAGAGAAAATTTCAAAGATAAATAATTGCGTTTATAACCGATAGGTTGTGCATGTTTATATTTTGGGCAACAAAAGTATTTATCTTTAATTAATATCATTGAAATTGATTTTGTTTAAAACTAATGTTCTTCCACAAGCATTCATTTTAAACAATTAGAATTTTTATATATGAAAGACTATGTATGAATCAAGCTGTTGTGTTGAGATGTTAGACCCACATACCAAATGAGACTGAAGAGTTAACATGTTCAAACTTTAATCATTTATTCACAAAACCCAGAAACTTTACATAACAAAGTACTGAAATAGCCTAATGTTGTATGTTTCCTTAACACTATTCTCCACTCTAAAAATAGGTTTAATATCTTTGTGACACATTGCAGCTCATGAAAAATGTTGTTAAAAATACTGGTTAGATCATGAACTTTGCTGACTAGTAATTTTGATTTTTTTTCAAGTTGAAGATAGGGAAAAAATGAATGCAGAAAGAATTGTTGAGATAATGGATCTACACGACTGTATTGAAAAATAAAAGCTTAAAAAAGAGAGTGGAAATTTGTTAGTGTGTGATTTTAAATAATTAGGATGAAAAGAAAATTATATTTTGGAAAATTGGGTCAAAAACTATAAATGGAATGGAAGGTGAGACTTATTTAATTTTCCAACCAATCAGTGTACAGGGAAATGAGATTAGAATTCAGTGTATTTTTGGACAATGGTTGTAAGATTGGGAATAGTTTTACTCTAATTTGTATATTATATTTACCTGGTCGAGCACCTTCACAATTTAGGCACAAGACTATTTTAGGTGACTCTTACTTGTATATGATAATTACTTAGTAGAGCACCAACCCAAGTTAGGCACAAGACCATTTTACATGCTCTACCTTAACTTGTATTTAGTTGGTCGAATACCAATGCAAGTTAGGAAAAAAGGCCATTTTTACGTTTTAACTTGTATTTAGTTGGTCAAAAGGCCGTTTTTACGTGCTCTACCCTAACTTGTATAGGATATTTACTTGGTGGAGCACCAAGTTAGGTACAAGGCCATTTTTATGTGCTTTACCCTAGCTTATGGTTAATAAATTGAAGATTTTGTCAGAAGAGAGATTTGTTTTGAAGGCTTTCAAGAAAATTAAACTTTCTGTGTTCTGATCAGAGTCTTTAACAATGAACCATGACTGATGCTCAGATTGATTGATTTGAAGAATGGAGGTAAAATACCTTGATTGATTTTTACTATGATAATATTAAAGAAATTATTTCTTTTGGGCTAATACAAATGTTTGATTTCTATCATTTTTAATACTGAAAAAAGCAAATATGAAACAGTCACTTTTGCCACATTTAAATATGTAAATTATTATTTTTTTTTTTTACATATCTTGAGTTAGGCCTTGTATTGAGAAATAATTAATCTTAATGCAAATGATCTGTCATTTTCTTTCAATATTTTCACACAGTTTCATTGATTAAATACAATTCATGGCCTCAAAAAGAGGAATTATGTTTATTTTCTCAATTGAATTTTTAGTATTAATTATCATGTGAGGAATTTGTCTCGCTGAGGATATGAGGAAACCCAGCTTTAAATGGCTACAAAGAATTAAAATATCTCATAAAAGGGGATCAGCTCCTGGATTGCCAGATTTTGAATTAGGCTTAACTACAGAACTTAGCTAGTTTTTGTGGAGTAAACTTGTTTAAACGTTCAATCCTAAATGGACAATTTTGGAAAGTTTTAGGCAGACACGGTTCTCTTATTATTGTAATTATTATACTTTCATCTACAAAAAGTCAATTTTCATTAATAAATTCTTTTAGGCTTTTTTTAACAATTATAAAATATCTTTTAAATTACTTTTTCAGTTATTTACAAGTGAAGAATAAATTCACCATGGCTAGCTCTACTGGTAAGTTAATTTTCTTATTTTTTTAAAATCTTTTTGTCTATTCCACACCCTTTCTTATATATTTTTAAAAATGTTCTTCTCTCTTTTTACCAAAATATTGATTCTCATTAATTTTTTATGGTTCATTTTAATATTTGATTAATTCTTTATTATATTGATCTTATATAAGTTTATTTTTTGTAATTTACTGTCATTTCATTTTATAATCTATCAATACTGGTTTCAATTCTTACGTTCCTACTTTTATTACATTCTTTCATTGACAACTAAGTAACCAAATACTTGTTCTATCTAGACTTTTTTTCTAGCTTAAAATATATAAATAATAAATGATTTAGATAAGAAGTAATAACATTTAAAATGTTTTAACCCCAATTAAGTCTTCAAGTCACTCTTTTCTTGCTTCATTTTCTATTATTGTCAATATGTTGATTTGCCATTTACCAGATTAACATTGAAAATTCTTTGATTACCCTTTAATTAGGTATTACTTTTAGCCTTCTTATTACTTTATATATTTTTCTATATACACTGCTCAAAAAGATTTGTGGAACATTTTGAAAAAAAAAAAGATTTGAATGACGAAAAATGATTCCACATGTCTTCCCTAAGTAGGTAAATTTGTTAGTAACAAAATGATGCTACTTCAAGTTCACACCTCACCCACACCAAAAAAATCGATGCAGCAGACTAATCCATTTTGCCAAAATATTGTAAATACTCCAAATTGTATGCCTGACAGACAATGTCATGTTCCTAATGAAATGACATGTGGTGTTCTAGGGGATCTCCCTCTAGATCTGGGCCAGGGCATCACTGATTCCAAATGGATATAAACATAATAATATCCCTGTAGATGAGAAGGAATCCAATGTCCACTGATCAAAACCAAGACCATCATTGACCCACTACTAAAACAGTCATCCTGAATGATATTACATCATTTCCAGTCTCTTTCACATGTATTGCATATGCTCCATTTGAACCTGCTCTCATTGGTGAACAGCACTGGATGGGTGCTAGTGGTGCCAAATACCAATCAAGCTCTATAGTGCTTAGCAGTAAGCATAGGGCATTTACTTATTTTCATCAACCATTACACTTAGTGGTGCGTTGGCCAGCAAATTTGTATTTTTGCTGTTTCTGTAGCATACTTGTTTTCCAAGAGTTGCTCAACCCCCAACGTATCGGAATTTTTGTGGGCTTTTTAAAATCAGTGTTACCCTTCACCTAGATGAGATACTCTTCCAAGTTACCAAGCCCTACCTGTCCAAAGTGGGTAAAGGTATTTGTAATGGTTTTGACTAGGATTTGAACTCATGAATACAATTCCAAGCTTTTACCAATGCTCCAGCTCGCCACCTCTTTAGTTATTTAACTCAAGATAAACAACACAGTCTTCCTCTTGCCCAAAATAAATAGATATAATTATTTTACTAGGATTAAGAACTGTTATTTATTTACTATAAATAATAAAAAACACACATTGACAATATTTGATAAAACTTACAAACACCAATTGCTTTAAAAAATAATTTTGAATCCATTAAAAAAATAATTTATTTAAAATAAAACCAACACAAGATTTATAGCTTCCCAAATATTTTAATCTTGTTTGCTTTCTCAACACTTGGAGAAGATATATTTATATATTCACTCAAGACCATGGATATACAGTCGGACTTGTTTATCATGTCAGTTTTAATCCCCAGTTGTTCCATTTACTTTCATATTTGGAATAATACACCCTTGGAAAAAGTATGAATCCCCACATTACCTTGGTTAAAATATTGAATATTGTGTTTATCCAAAAACTTTGTGGACAAAAAAACATTTCTCTAAAATTATTGTTTGCAGCATTAAATTATGACCATTTAATGAAGATTTTTATTCATAAAGTAGTGAATATTGTGTTATAAAAAAAATTGTGTGTGGATAAAAAGGACAGATTCTCATAAATGACTATTCTCACTGAGAATAGTCATTTATGAGAGCATTAAATGGCATAAAAAGGTTTATGTGACATAAAATAAAAACAAACTTATAGGACTGAGGTTGCTTTATTAATATTGTTTTAAAAACATCAGATAATATTTTGAATTTCTGTTTTGAAAGTCAGAATTTACTTACTAGAAATCTTAGCTAAGAATATTTTCTTGTAATATGAGTGAATAAGAGCATTTGAGTAGGGTGTGGCTCAATTCATAGTGTTTTGGGTAGAAACAAAAATATGTGACATTGAGATGTTTTTTTTTTTTAATTTTTCCTTTTTCATTTTTAAATATATATATATATTGTTGAAAAAAATATTGCATCAAATATAAGCATGTCTTTTCAATTGTAGTTTGTAACCTAGAAAAAATCAAAATGATTATGAAACAAAAAATCCTACTTTTTCTTTAACTTACTAAAGTAACTAAAGTGGCTTTTAGTCAAATAATTAAGATTAAGATATTCCAATCTACTGAATACCCACTTCTTTGATTTCATGAGTAGCCTAATGCTTTATTTGATTGTCAAGGCATTTGCGTTTACAAAGCATGCAACATACAGGCTGGGCTACTTGTTGCGACTCATATTCAAATAAACAAACAGGGAAAGGCATAAAAAACCAGAGCCATCAGCCTCTTAGTTTTTAAAAAGTTAATTCACAGCTATTAACTTTAACTATTAAAACTTCTATTATTCTAAAGATTTAATAAATCTGTGACTGATGAGGCTTTCATGTTAACATAATCTATTTTCATGTTGTTTCTTCAAAAATTTTATATTGTTTTATGCTTCTTTAGAACTTATTTTCCATTTTTCTACATTGGATGTAAGTTCTCTGGTGGAATGAGAGGAATTGTGGCAAAATAAACAGATAAAAACAAGAGTAGAAAAAATAATAGAAATATAGCTTTTGGATCAGATGTATTCATTTGAAAATTTTTAAAAAAATTGTTTTTTTTTTCTAAAATAAAATGGGGTGTGATATTTTGAGTTAACTCATTTACTTCATCAGAACTTATTTCCCATTTTTTATATAACAATTTAAAAATAATATATTGCTCCTATTGTTGCTTTCATCAATATATACATATATATATATATATATATACTTTTTTTTTCAATGTTTTAAATTAATAACTAGCAAATGAAAATCCCTTAAAATGAAAGGATGAATCTAAAACAGTAAAACCATAAACTTAAAGAAATTTTTAAAAAAGAAGGAATTATTGATTACTAAAAACCATTGATTTTAGACTCAATGAAATTATATTTTGAATACTTTTTATCAATTTTTTGCCAATTTATTTGCTTAATGTCTCATTTCACTTATTCTTTTTTTAATTGTTATGTATCATTGTAGGGAGCACAGATGTCTGGCGCATCACAGCAGAGGAAAGGGGCAAACATGATGCCCAATTTTTCCAGTTGAAGCCTATCAATGGCTTCATTACAGGTTTGTATTTAATTCTCAGGCTAAAAAAACATTCTAATAGAACTATCGAATGGAGGGGCAGTTTTCCATGTATTTTCATGTCTAAACTCATTAGATGAAAATTTAGAAATAGAAAAAAATGGGGATAATTATTTAAACTCTCAGGATTCCATTCATACATTGTTTTGGTCTTTATATTCTTAAAGATTGTTAATCGTTGGAGGATAATCCTTGAAGATTGTTGTTGATTGGAGGATAATCCTTGAAGATTGTTGATGGTTGGAGGATAATCCTTGAAGATTATTGATGGTTGGAGGATAATCCTTGAAGATTGTTCATGGTTGGAGGATAATCCTTGAAGATTGTTCATGGTTGTAGGATAATCCTTGAAGATTGTTCATGGTTGGAGGATAATCCTTGAAGATTGTTCATGGTTGGAGGATAATCCTTGAAGATTGTTCATGGTTGGAGGATAATCTTTGAAGGTCTTACTGTGGAATTACAGCACTAATGACGTGCAGGGATTGTATCATCATTAGGTGTAATTTATTCAAATACCATTGCACTTATAAACATGAATCTTTCTTCTTCCATCAGGAAAATAAAGTTTTTTTTTTTTTTTGTTTTTTAGTAAAATAGATTTTTGTTAAGAAGGTTATGTGGTTTATTTTTATTTGATGATATTGGTGATGGTGGTCAGTTTGGAAGAAAATAGATATAGCGTAATGATACCGCGCCAACACGAGGGAGGAAAGACAGAAAAAGGAACAGCAATGCTAGCCCTGGATGTTACATTATCTGAGATTTTGTCCTTGGGTGGATGAAGGGAAGAGAGGTGAAAAAGAGGAAAAGAGCCATTGAGATGAGGCCACTGAAAAAGTAGTGTAAATTACAGAAGACGTTTTTGTTATTTTTGTGAGCCAGGATCTTTGTCGATTTGTTTTGTTAAAAAGTTATATCGCTATTTTATTTAACTACTGAACTTTGCATGTAAATCACTTGCAAACGCAAGTGATTTTACTCGCAATGTAAAGCCTTGTTAAAGCATGTTTGTTAGATAAAATTTTTTTTAAATGGATTAAAAAATTTGAATTAGGCAAATTTTTTTTTATTTTGGCAATGAGGTTTATTTGTTAAAATCTTAGTTAAACATTGTTTTAATTTCTTAAAAATGTGTGAATTTTTTCCTTATCAGGAGAACAAGCAAAAGGATTCTTTATGCAGTCAGGATTGCCAACATCTGTCTTAGGACAAATTTGGTAAGAAAACATAAAACATATATTTTTATTGCTTAACTTATTTATTATTATTATTTTACTATTTATTCAATGGGACTGTGATAAATCGCTTCAGTTTGATTTGGTGTCTCCATCCTACATTATCATCATCATCAACAAAAAGATAAACAACTTACAACGATGATGTTGATTACTTTCATTCCCATTCATTATTTCTTTCTTTTTATTCAATTATTTTTTTCTATTTGGTTCTTTTTTAAAATTATGATTATGAATATGTCTTTTATTTTAGAGGGAGTTTTTCTTTAAATCTATATTCCACTTATTGTTGCGTTGTGACCGGTACCTACGAGTGTTGACAGGCGATTGATGTTGGCAGAGGGTCAAAGCTGGAACTTGAAAGAGCTACTTACATTTTTGGTGCAGTTTTGTTTCGGTCCTCTGGGCCCTTCCAAGATCCCAGGAGAGGGGGCATCTCACTCGCTGGTCTGCTGAAAGCTATTGAGACAAAAACCAGGGGTAGTTTTTTACTGTTTATTCAGCCATGGCTTCCTTGGCGGGCGGTCAGACCCACTCTAATGTAATCTTACTTCGTTTAGCCTTATATATGCTCACTGCGCAACCAGTTCGGCACTTCCGAAATTTAACAATGAGGCTTGAAGAACCAAGCGTCTCTAACCTATAACAATATTACATACCTATTAAAAGGGGGGGGGCAACTATGGATGGTTAAAGGCATCCATAATTATACTACATTATTAAAATCTTTTTGTATGTGCAGAAATTAGTGGAAATAAAGAAAAGTTCTGCTATGATGTAGATTAATAGATTGTTATTTCAAATGACGTTTCAATATGAATACAAATATCAATGCCTATTTTCATATTGTTTCATAGTTTATGAATTTATTTTTTGAATTGTTTTTATTTTTTGTTATTGGTATTGCTTTGTTCTTTCCATTATTGTTTTTATTTCTTTGTTTTTTTATTATGAATAAAATTTGAATTTTAGTGTTTTTTCTTTTGTTCATGAATTCATTAATCAGGATTTCTTTTTTGTTTTCTCTAACATCTTTTATTTTTTTATTTCTAAATAATGAATTAATCTCTAGAATGAATTGTAAAAACTATTCTCAGTGTATTTTATTATAGAAATCCTTTCTAATGCTCTCTTATTTTGAATTCTGCACATATTCTTAGGTACAATCATATGTTTATGAATTGTTGTACAGTAAACCTTTATAGTTTACCTTCTTTTTTTTAATCCTCTTACCTTGCAACATTTTTTAGATACTCTACCTGCTACAACGTACAGTTTAGATACTTAAAGCTTTGTTATAATATCACTTACAACTGGCCAAATAGGAATATTTACTTTATCAAATAACTTTTGAAAAAAATTTTTAACCATAGTATAGTCATAAAAAAAAGATAATAGGTAATTTAACTCCATTATCTAAGACAATACTATCAACACACTGCAGCTTAGTAATTGAGGGCATGTGTGCATGTTCTGTGCTCATAGATTTTTAACATTATTTTTCAATCTACAAGGAAGAAGAATTTGATGAAATGACACATAAATAAAGTGAATCTTGAAAAATATTTATCACAGTAACCCTTCAACCCTAATTAAAAGTTTTGTATATCTCTCTCTTGTACCTTGTCTAACCTTCTACCTTGCCAGTCCCAAGTTTGATGACTCACAAGGTATCATTGTATGTCTTAGATTGGTTCCTATGTTCTATATTTTACTCTATTTATATTTCTCTATTGTTATTTTCTGTATTATTCATTGTAAAACAGTATAAATCTTTTTGGCTTCTTCAGGACCCTGGCAGATTTAAACAGTGATGGAAAAATGGATAAAAAAGAATTTTCAATGGCAATGCACTTAATCAAGAAAAAACTTCAAGGCTATGAACTGCCGAAAAGTCTTCCAGCTAGCTTAAAAGCAGACCCTTCTCTTGTTGTTAACACATTTGCCATGGCTCCACAAATGGCTCCAGCTATGACACAACAAATGACAATGGGAATGGGAGTACCTGTTGGTATGTACTAATACAATGATCACTTTACTTATTATAACTATTGCTATTTAGACATTCATAACTCAAACCACGACCTTGATATTGATAATATCTTTTCTATTTATTTTTATATCAGTCCAATGTTAGTTACTAAATAGATTTCTCTTCTACTTATATTTGATTGATGCTATACGTATGTATATATAAATTTTGGTGAGGTAGGACAAATTAAAAAAAATCATACAATGTGTTTTAATAAAACTCTCATATTGATATGTGTTCTCACTCAGTAAATAGTATAACGAATCAAAAATTGAATTATATGCTAAAACATAGAAATGATGAAGTTAATAGTATGAATCAACTGATTTTCTCAATCAGCTAACTTGCATATTTTTATTTGGAGAATAATTTGGTAGGAAAAAAATATATTATTTTCTATTTTTTTTATTTAAAAGTATTATTATGCCTGAGATATCCAGTTCATCAACCCATAACCGTGGAGCAAAAAATAAAAATAAGCACCATTTTTTTTTTTTTTAATTGCACAAGGAATTAAAAGAAATATTTTACATATAAAATAAATCATGTACAGACAGATAAGAAATAGAAAATAAATACTATAAACAAATCAAATATAAAACCCCCTCCCCCACATTCTCAATTATTACAGGTGAGTTAAAATTGATCCATTTCATTCACTTTCAGAGCAATAGCCCTTTGGATGGTGGGAATAATTTATTAATTCTACTGGTTAAATAGTGTTATCATGAGTTTACTAACAGTTTAATAGCTCTTAGGAAACCAATAATGAAAAAAAAAATTTTAATTACTAATGGTATGTTGTAAAGAAACGAAACGGTTTCATCCTAACCTCAGGTTTTGAACGACTGATCAATTATTTTGAGAAGTCAAATAGTTTAAAGAATTTGGGAAAAGACATTCAATGGATTTTAAGTTTTTCTAATGATTAAACTTGTGATTCTTAAAAAGTTTTATAAAATTTTCTTAATATTTATTGAAGAAATTAAATATGACTTCAAAACTCATTGATGTTTTGGCTTTGCACGAGACTGGCTATTTTTTTTATGAAAGTTCAGTTTATAAATGATTAAATCATTACAGTCCAAAGTTGATTTAACCTGAAATAAAAAAATTTACAGAAAAAAATGGTGGCACAGTATTGTATGATTCAAGATTGCTCGGTTTGTATATTAGAACAAATTTAAACATGTCTAATATCCATATTAAAAATTCAATTAAGTGATTCTGCTTTTTGTTTCACCATATTCTCAATAAATGGGCAGAATTGTGCTTCAGTTATATCAATATTCTAGAACTCCTCTCTAACCATATAATGATTATCAGGAACTCGTGTGCATTATCAGAGTTTATATCAGTTACTGTCTTAATAAACACTATTGGTATCTCATCAATTCACTGGGTAAAGTTTATTAAAAATAAAAAATAAAAAATAAAAAAGTTTTATTTGTTAAGAAAAAATAATTAGAAATTTCTTTTGTAACAAAAGAAATTAATTTCAAATAAAACTTAATTTTTTTTTTTTGAAAAAGTTCTTGTTAGATATTGTGCCACTATTCCTGGCAAAAGTGGGATCAGATAAATCCATGATTAAATAAGAGGTCGGATAAATCTAGGATATCAAAGTTTGACAGTAATCCAAAATGGTAAATTTTCCAAGAATATTAATGTCCAAAATTGGTGAATAAAAATCAAATTGGATAGTAGCAGAATATTGGCAACAGTGGTTAATTATGGCAGTTTGGATTTAATTATTTTATAGACAATGTTATTTATATTCTGTTCTCCAGTTGGCTACATTAGATGGTTCCGATATGAAATGGATTCTTCCAAATTTGAACCAACAAACATAGTAATAAAGAAGAAAGAAAGGAAGAAAATATGGTCTCAGTAGACCTATAGCAACAGACCAAAAACAAACCAACAGTTCTGCATCTCTACTCAGCTTTTGTTTACATTTTACTTAACAAATGGTGATGACATACTCTAAGTTCCTGATGGTTAGAGAAGGCTTTGAGAGTATTGATACAACCAAAGTGTAATTCTGCTGATAAACGATAAAAATCAGACCGAAAATCAAATTAATCCAAGTCATATCATCACATCTCATGTTGAAAAAAAACAAAATCTCAATGTAGGTAAATTCTAATGGTCTAATTAAATGCTATAAAATTGTTTCTTTAGAAACCATGTGTGCGTGTGTGTGAATCAGTCTTAATATCTAGTGAAGAACACTTTGCCTGTTTCGAAATTTCTCTTCAGGTATGGGTCCCACACCCATTTCTACCATGATGATGACTCCTTTAAGCATCAACCCAGCTACCATGACCACCCCTGTTTTGGCTAATGGGGTTATGAGTGAGTTGTTTCTCAGCTAAATGTTGCTCAACACTGCTACTTGGGGAGATGGCAAAAATTCAGTTACTTTCCATTAAAGAAAAAAAAAACTTCTACACAATATTTTGTAGCAGGGGGTGGGAACCCATCTCTTCACATTGCTGCACTAAAAGAATTATTTGTGACCAAAGATAATCTCCAAGATTAGCAAAAAAAAATATTTAGAAATTATTTTAAACCTCTTGGTTTTATGAGCAATAATTCAAAATAACTTTTATTGTTAGAAGAGGCTTTTTTGGTTTGTCCTGTCAAAATAAAAATCCCTGTTTCTTCATTGAGGCAAGTTGTGTTATCTTTTTTTTTAAACAAAAATGTTTTAAATGAATTACAATAAATCATTAATTAAAAAAGAATATTAATTACTTTTAAAACTATTTTCTTACTTTAGAAAACATTGTACAAAAATACAATGTTTTTTTCAAATTAATTTGAAGGGTTTTTTTTTTCAATTTTAGAAGGTTTATAATAAAAATTAAAACAGAAAATCTTTCTTCAATTTATATTCTTCAAATGTTATAAAAAGAAAATGGAATGCTTACATTAATTTTTTCAATATTTTAAATAATTTTTTTAAATCAAAAAATGAAAAAGAAATTGAAATTGAAGAAAAAAATGTTTTCCAAATATTTCCAGAAATTATTTAATAAAATTTTTTAAATCAAATAAAAACCCTAATACTAAAGAAATTTTTCAGAATTAGGTGTCTGTGCACAATCTAGCCATGGTTTGTGCGTCTGTGCACGATCTTTTCATGGCTTGTAGGCCTGTGTACCATCTACCCATGGCTTGTATGTCAATCTCCCCATCACGTGTACGTCTGTGCACAATCTGGCCATGGCTTGTAGGTCTGTGCACGATCTCTCCATGGCTTGTAGGTCTGTGCACAATCTCTCCATGGCTTGTACATGAAATCCTGATTCAAAAGTCGAAGCAAAAAAATCGAGTTGTGACTTGCATTTTGAAAAATTCATACATCAAGTTACTCATATTTGAAGGTAAAAGTATATATTGAGAAAATAATTGGTTTTAATTGTTAAATATTTTAAAGTTCTTTATGATAAAAATCACAGAAAATTGAAAATTGGCAAAATAATTATTTTTAGTGAAAAAAAAGATATATTTCTATTATTATTAAACTTTTTTTTTGTTTTTTGACTTTTTTAACCCCCTTCCCTCTGCATAAAAGATGACAAAAATGGCAAAACAACAAACGATGGGATCCTTATTTTGATGGATGAACAAAATTGTTGATTCTTTTATTTTTAGTCCAAGCTTTATTCCTTATTTGACTGAATTATTGTTTGAAATGCAGGAGGCACAGATCACAGTTGCCAAGCTATTTTATGCACTAATTTATAATCTGTAGAATTTGCTTTTTATTTAGAAACTCTTTTTGCCTTTAAAGTTCACACACATGAAACAAACATTTTTATAAGCAAGTCATTATTTTGGGCAAGAGCTTATGCTCAGAGCAGTGAAGTTAATAAAATGATAATCTATTTTTAAGGATATTGCAGATAAATTTGATTGTTCAGATATGTAAAGTCTTCAATTTTGTTTACAAATTGCCTCTCTTTGAAAAAGCAACTTTAACAATTATCAAGAGTCATCTTTAGAATTCGATTGAAAGCTATGTTTTGAAAATAATATTTGATATTTTAATAATTTTATTCAGGGATAAATAATTTATTAAGAAACTGAAAAAGGATCTTTTTTCTTTTTAATTTCTTCTTTGCTTTGGTGGTGGATCAATTGGTTCTCCTTTTTTATCCTAATTCTAGAATACTTTTTAAAAAAATCAAAATTTCTCTACACAATCAAAGTCTATGAAATTCTTTTGTGAAAGATAATCTACCAAATCTAAATAGCAATAAGAAAAACATAAGAAATTGAACGGTAAAGATTGGCACATTATTTCAATTTATTTCATTGAAAAAAAGTTTTGCTTGCCTACACTCAAATATTTTAAGAAGTCCATTTTCATTAGGATACTAATATTTTATCTCATCTTAAAAAACTAATGCAATTTAAAATTTTCCAGAAATTTTATTTAACTTTTGTATAAAAATTCATTACTTTTAAATAGTGAATTAACTTTTTGGATCCTAAAGAGCTGTTATATCTGCCTTGGTAACCTAGGGTAAAAGACTACACAGCAAAATTACCAATGAGACAGAGACATTCTATTAGTGGATCATGAAGGAGCAAAATGAAAGAAATTCTCTGGACATTTTGCCCTGATTAAGAATTGTATCGTGTATAATTGAAGCAGTAAATGAGCAAATAAAAACAATGATTCTTCTTAAAAGTTATGACAATTTATCTTCTAATTTCTTTAACAATGTCGATTTCTTTTCCAATAGTTAACTTTTTTAAAAGCTTTATTCTTTTTTTTTTATCAAATGCAAACTCTTCTGCTTTGAAGTTACAAAACTTGGGTTGCTTGCCTTGCTTTTGTCTCCCCTTCTTTTTTTTTGTTGGCTTTTTAAAATTCTTTACTTTTCTAGATTTTCAAAAGTGAGTATTCACTTGTTGTGTTTCCCTAATTTTCCATCACAACAACATTTAATACTATTCACAATTTTTGGCAGTTTTTCATGAATAAGTATTTCATATGTATATTTGATTCTGGGCTTGGGTACGCATTTAAATAGCTAAGCATATGAATATACATGTAAATGTGTGTGTATGTATAATCAAAATTATCCAATAGAATAAGCGAACAAAATCTGGCAGATGATGCTCAACTCAGGTGAATAGCTCATCTAAGTGAAGGGCAACATTGATTTCAAAAGCCCAAAAGAGTTCCTCCAGTTTAGAGGTTGAGCATAGGGCTAATGACTCTTTCTTGTAAAACAAGTCTGCTATGGAAACAGCAAAAAAATAAATATGCTGCCAATGCACCACTGGGTGTAAAGGTTTTTAAAAAATAAGTGAACAAACTTTTTTTTTCAAATTATGCCAATAAATAATTTTGAAATTTGTTAACATTTTATTCTTGTTAGAAATTATCAAAGCAACTCATCTGACTTAAACTTGGGATCCCAGTCTTAGGAGGTTAACCTCTTTATCCATTGAGCCATGAATTAGGATTAATCTAAAGCGTTATTTACTTAAAATACTGTTGGATAAAAATCATAAATATATATATATATATATATATACACATATATATATATATATATATATATACTAGAAGTATTGCCCGGCGACTTGCCAATAATTTTTTTTCAAAAATGCTTTATGTTTGAAAATGAATTATTTTTTCTTAATTTTCAAAAACGCTTCTCTGTTTACTTCTTTACTTGTTTATTTTTAATTCAAAAATGGTTCTTCGTATGTTCTCAGTGTTTTAAAAAAAATTTTTAACCAAGAATCATGACTTCTAAAATGCTGAAATGATTTATACAATCAAGTACACTGGGTCCTGTCAGATCGCTGAAGCAATGTTGAGCCTGACCAGTAGTTAGATGGGAGAATATTTAAGAATACCAGTGTTCACAGTTCAATTTCACATTTTCTTCTGGAAACATAGCGTCTACTTGATTTAGCCACGTGCATGCCCCTAAATTCAAAACCGGATGTAGAACCCATTCAAACGTGACTATATATA
>JAUZSX010000017.1:768868-781561 GCA_034780655.1 Idiosepius hallami | reverse complement strand
CGCGGTTCGAAAAATCCGCGAAGCTCTGAATCCGCGAAAGTCGAACCGCGAACTAGCGAGGGTCCACTGTATTTTTTTTTTTATACCTATATGACTATGAGACATCTCAGCCTTCAAAGTTGCAAAATATTTTATTCCAAGGGAAGCAACTGCAACTTACAAATATATTTATTCAGCATAATTTTTAAAAAAGCAAAAATGGCATCATCTTAATAATTTCAATGTAAATATTTTACCATTAGAAATTCGTGTCGTTTAGATTATTTAGAATTTTCTTTTTATTTCTATTATTATATAAACAATGTTTCAGATAAGCTCTCTGATTTCATGGGTGTTTTCTTTTTATCCAATTCAGGAGTTTTTTTTAAAAAAAATAAACAGAATTTTGATGTAAACCAACTTCATAACTGGGCATAAGCAATCCGTTTAGTAGTAGCAATTACCTGTAGTTGTGGGTTCAATCTTTGTTATAAACTCAAAAAACTTAAAAAGTGAATATTACACTCATGGTTAATGGTGTTGTAAAAAGTGTTATACTCATAACTTAAAAATAAATGTTTTAATCAAAAACGCTCCATTTTGTTCTCTGTATATTCTCTCTCTCTTTCCCTCCCTCTCTCTCTCTCTCTCTCTCAAACCCATGCTAAACACTGACCATGATTTTTAAAAAGTTTTACTCTGATGCAATATTCCATTAACCATTAGTGGTGCTGATTCCGTAGCATTTGGTTTTTTACGAGAAAGAGTTGCTAGCCCTATGCTCAACCCCCAACCTGCAATATATGGATTGAGCTATTCCAAATTTCATGTATATTATATTTACTTGGTGAGCAACAACCCAAGTTTGGCACAAGACTATTTTTACGTGCTCTTACCCGAGCTTTTTACATTTGGTGTTACTCTTCACATAGATGAGGATATTATATTTACTTGGTGAGCACCAACCAAAGTTTGGCACAAAGCAATTTTTACGTGCTCTTACCCGGGCTTTTTACATTCGGTGTTACCCTTCACCTAGATGATCCGCTCTCCCGAGCTAACGAGCCCCATCTGCCCAAGGCAGATAAAGGTGAATGTAATGGTTTTGACTGCGATTTGAACTCGCGTACTACGATTTCATAGCCCGAGCTTCTACCAATGCTCCACCAACGCAAATTTCATGTATATATCAAAGGGATGTGAATTAAAGTTTGCATGATCATCATAGATAATCATTTAGTTAAGAATTCATATTTGAAAAAAAAATCTGGTGTTCCAATTTTTTTCCCTCTGTCTTGATAAATTGTCTGGTTCAATTTACTATTGTGGGACGAGACTTGATAATTTGGATATTTATATTGTATCATTGTATATTTATATTATTATAATATTTATTTATACATTTATAATATTTATAATAATACATTTATAATATTTACAATGATATCTTTATAATATTTATATCTACATTTATGATATTTATAGTAATATATTTATAATATTTATATCTACATTTATGATATTTATATTAATACATTTATAATATTTATAATGATATCTTTATAATATTTATATCTACATTTATGATATCTATAATATATTTATAATATTTATATCTACATTTATGATATTTATAATAATATATTTATAATATTTATATATACATTTATGATATTTATAATATATTTATAATATTTATATCTACATTTATGATATTTCAATGGTTTTGAAAAAACAACTTTAAGAAAGTTAGAAACTTTCATTTCTCTTTTCTCATTTTTCAAATGTTGTTTTTGCCTGTAAACCTAAGTTGAGATGTTGTTTTAATTTTTTTTTTCTAGCTTAACCATCCCACCCTAAAGGCTCTGTCCGGTGGGGAGGGGGTTGGCCCTTCCATTGGCTCCTTCTTAAGGGCCTTCTTGTCTGATCTCTTAAAAAGTCATCTTATTCCTTGTTTTAAACACATTTTCTTTTTGATTTTTAGGTCAGCCTACTCACTGTTTTCAAGGCCTGTCCCTTCTTCCTCTTTCTTTCTTTCTTTCACCCCTTCTTTCACCCCTTCTTTCTTCCTTTCTTTCTTTCTTTCTTACACTCCTTCTCTCTTTCTTTCTTTTTTCTCTCTTTTTTACACCCCCTCTTTCTTTCTCTCTCTCTCT
The DNA here is from genome assembly GCA_034780655.1 of Idiosepius hallami. NCBI lineage: Eukaryota > Metazoa > Mollusca > Cephalopoda > Idiosepiidae > Idiosepius > Idiosepius hallami. The sequence goes on along the minus strand of JAUZSX010000017.1, from coordinate 779,426 downwards.
CTCTCCTCACACACAGTGTTTTCCTTTAGCTCTCATATATCATTCTCTCTCTCTCTCTCTCTTTCTTTCTCTCTCTCTCTCTGTCTTATACACACACACACATACACACTTTATCTTTTTCTAACACAATAATATGTACATGTGAATCCCCTCATTGCTCCAGCTATAGGTTATATGGTGCATATTCTGTTATTCAAAAAACATTGACAAAAAATGATGTTTATCAACAAGGATTGTTCTCTGCATTAAATGACCAAAAAAGATATGAATCCCCACATTCCCCCAGCTATGTGTTAAATGGTGCATATTCTGTTATTTAAAAAAAAACTATGCATTGACGAAAAATGTTTATCAAAAAATGATTGAAATGATCTAAAAAAAAAAGTTGATATGCCACAAAACAAAAAAAAACAACAAATATGCACAGGCATACACCAACACCGCATTTTCTTCATCTAAAACACACCCACCACATAAAGCATGTGGTCTCCCTCTGTCTTACACACACACACAAGCTATACTGCAGTGAACTCTTCACTTACACAAACATACACCAATGCAAACACTAGCAAGTACGGTCAAGTCGCGTTGGACAAACCGGTTCGCGCTAGATCACATTTTTTTTTCATCTTACACACTCAGACAGGTTTGTAGATAGAGGGCTCAAAGTACTCTCAACGGTAACCCCACTAGCAAGTACGGTCAAGTCGCGTTGGACAAACCGGTTCGCGCTAGATCACCGAAGTTAAGCAACGTAGAGCCTGTTCAGTACTAAGTTGGGTGACCACTTAGGAATATCACGTACCGTACCAGGCTGGTCGGCATTTGGTGACATGATCAGTCAAATGCGTTGCACATTTGAACTAAAGGACCTCCCCATTCCCTACCCTCTCCCTCACACCAACCGACCGGCGGGTATAAAAACGTCCTCAAGTAGAGTTACCCTCTAGGGTGAGGACCGGGAGTCTCCGGGTAATCCGAGATTGCGAAAACCTCTATGACAACAGGAAGACTCCGAGCCCAAACGGGTGAAGAGGACGACTTCCTGCTCAACAACAACAACAACATTAATAAACCCTGAGAGACGGTCGTTGGTTGGTTGGTCGTCTGACATGTTTTGGTGCCACTGAACCTCTTTGGTGAAGGCGAAGGGTTAGTGGTGGGTCATCTTCCAGATTAGGTTAGGGTTAGTTTCCAACTGCAAATTGGAAAGCTAAACCCTAAAATGATGTCCAATCTTTTTAGGGTTAAAGTTTCCAACTGCAAGTGTGGGTTGATCATCTTCAAGAATGGAGTCTTTATTTTTTGTCTCTAAATGTAAAAAACACACGACACAAATTTAGATGTTTCTTTGCTTGTTTCTTAAAACAAATACAATGAGAATCTTCCAGAACACATTTTATAAATTTTCTATAAATCATTTTTGTCTTTTCTTTCAAAGCTAAGCTTGAAAACTATGTTTGAAGTGACCTAAATTACATCCAAATTAAGTCAGTAAATTATTGTTGTTGTATAATTATTTTGTAATTAAATAGAAAAATGCAAACATGAAAAGTAATTTGGTTAAGACTAAACTTGGAAAAAAAAACTATTGTTCAAATCCTATTGCTGCCTTAGTCTTCCTTTAGAAAAAAAAAAGCTAGCCAGAGCAGTGCTAAGTACTACCCTGTCAGAAAATTAAAAAAACAGTTATGAAATCCACTTAAGGAGTCGACTCTAGATTTACCAATCAAGAGAACCAAATAAATAATACATTTTCATATCATTTGTCATTAAAGATAGAGAATCAAATAAATTCAGACAAAGGCAAATTATATTCTATTTTTTAAGCTAATAATAATAATAATAATATTCTCTATTTCAACCAAGAAATTATCGACAAAAATAAAACTTTCGGTATTAGTAAATTTTCGCACCCATGGGTGTTCATATGCAGTTTGAACTATCACTAAATATGGGTGTTAAAATTCAGTATTACCAAACTTTCACATCCAAGAGAGTGAATTGTGAGAAGAATCAAGATTACAAAAAATTTTACAGAAATTTTTTTTTTTGTCTCAAAAAATTCAGGATTGTAACGTAAGGCGGTGTATGGTATGGATGTGAGGTTCCAGAACCATCGATGGGCCGGTAGCTATGATGTAACAAGTAATCTTTGAGGTCTAAAAAAACGGGCACTCCTCGCAGACAATCGGAAGTCGAAAGCATATATATATATATGTATATAAACAGAAGAATTCGGTCAGTCAGTGAGTCCGCGGCAAACAATTGCAGACGGACAATAGACCCAGTCGCTGGGGAAGAAGGTGGAGGATGTGTCATCCAGCCTACACATGCACAGATTGACAAGAAAGAACTTTTGACAATCACTATTAAGAATGTGTATCGACACACACGCACACACACATTCGAAAGTGGATTTTAAAGAAAAATAAAAGTTTTTCATTTCTTCTAAAATTTGAGTTTTCGAGTCATATTTATCCTGTGAATGAATTTAATTGATATTGCATCCTTTGTGTAACACTACAAGGATAATAGTTCAAGAAATTGAAATTGCCTAATTTTAATTGTTTATGATATATTTAATGCATCTGCATCATTATGGCCTTAATAAAACATTATAATTTTTAATTTTTTTTCATTATTTTACTAAATTTAAAAACAATTATTATTTTTAAAACAAATTAATGCGTTTAAGTAAATATTTTGTTGTTAAAAAAAATAATTTTCTATAAGCATTAATTTTTGTGAAAGATTTTAGAGTTTTCTTTTATGAGTTTTTTTTTAACCTTCAATACACAATTCAGCCAAAAAGTTTCCTGGCTTTTTCAAGTGTTGCTGGTTCTTATGGACAATAATGTTGATCACTTTAAAGAATTGAAAACTAAATTGATTATTAATTGACAAGAGTAGATTATTGTTCTCTTTCTGCTGACTATAAATATAATAAAAGGCGATAATGGGAAGAAGCAGTTTTAAAAAATCATCAATCTCTCCTACTTTTGAGTCTCTAGTGTATTGATTGTATTGGTAAAGTAGAGCCACATAACCAAGAACTTGTGTTTTTGTTGTAGAGTTTTCTGGGTTTGTTGACATAGTTTATAAATTAGCTGACACTTGAAAAGTTAAATGAATGATCCCCTAAGGTTTCAATGGTAAAGATCGGAGCGAGTGTCAGAGAGATAAGTTATAACAAAACTCACTCAAAAGTGTGCTTTTCTAAGTTCATTGAAGTAAACTGAAACTAATATCAAGACAGACTTAAAAACTAAAATTTCGAACTTGCGTCTGCATCAAGTTAACGAACCACACCATTTTCCAGTAAAAAAAAACTGGTTTATCTTTCTTCCTTAATCCTTTGAATCCTGACTTATCAAAATTACTAAGTAGTCACTCAGAGCCGTTATATCAGAGGGAAATATTAAAGCCAATATATTGTTGTGTCTTTTTTAGCCTTATATTCACAGGGCCGATATATCGGCCTCTCAGGGTCAATTTGGAGGTTAATTTGGTTTTTATTTATTTTTGCCTGTGAATTATTCACACAGCAATTTAGTGGCCAATCTACAGGGTGGCCACAAAGTCACACACCAATGTTAATATTTATTTTTTATTAATATGATTTTTTATTTCAGATTAGGCATGCCATTGACTTCAGAGCAGAGAAATAATTTTATTATCTGGTCGTTAGATGAATATTATTTATTTTTGGTCTATTTTAAACCCCTCAAATGCCGCCCCCTGATATGTGCTGCCTGAGGTGGACCGCCCCTCCCTTCCTATGCCACTGCACAAAACATAACAAAAACTGTTTCAAATAATTTTTTTTTTTTCTAAACAATTACTTTTATTACATGAATTGTTTTTCAATCATTTCTCCTTATTTGGGTTGTTTCGTACTGAATTCAATAGATTTTATAAAACTTTAAATTAATTATTATACTTAACTTTTTTAATGTTTTGTATCCTATTTATTACATGTTGTTGTTAAAAATATTCTGCTAAGTCAATACTCCTATAACTAGAATTCCACCTGAGGTGATTTGTTCTTAAATAAAGAAACTCATAGCATACAGTAGCCAAATGAGTGAAGATAGACAATGATGAAAGTCCTCCAAAATTCTAATAACACAAATTCCTAATTAAAGAAACTTGTAGCATACAGTAGCCAAACGAGTAAAGAAAAAAAATGATAACAGTCCCCCAAAACTCTAACAACACCAATTATCAAACCTGAAAAAAAAGGCAAAGAAAAAAAATCAAATTCTTTTTTTTTTAGTTTTCAAAAATCTTGAAAATCTGTCAAGTTTTTGAATAACTTGAAATTTTTTTGTTCATTAGAAAATTGGGATTAAAATTGGTCATTTGAACAGTGGTTCTTTTTAGGCTGAAAAATAACATTTTTAGTAAAAGAAATCCTGAAATCTTTACATATTTTAATAAAAATAAACATGCAGACATTAGTAAAATGAAATATTTGAATCCTTATTTATCATTTAAGATTAGAGAAAGAAATTAGGGCTTTCCTTCCTCCACTTTTGAGGGACTAAAATAGAGTGGCAGGCTTATAAAGAGACTTTCAGATTCAAGTTTAAATATATTTGCCTACAAAATTATAGCCATTTTTTTTTAAATAAACTTAATGGAAAACAGGTTTGATTTGGTTTCTTTGCTCAATGGCATATTCTAAAAATGGAGAGATATCATTTTTGAATTAATTGTTAGAATATTTATTCATGAAATAATTGCAGAAAGAATAATTAAGTAAAACCAAGAAAAAATGAATTCTAAAAAATAATTAGGAAAAACTGGCGAGGGATTCTTCCACACTGCCAACATTATTATTATTAACTCTTTTTTTGTTTTTAACTTCAATAGGGTTAAAGATAATACATGAGTAACTTGGGATAAATATATAGATCTATAAGTTTCATCCTTTTAACACACTAAAAATGTTCATTCAATCTCAGCTGATAAATTTGTCATTAGAATGAAATTTGCAGTGTTGAAAATGGGATTGATTTGTTAAGGGGAGGTAACCATTCCAAAAATAGCTTAGAATTATTCCTTAAAGGTATTTCAAAAACAAGTAGTATTTCTTTTTATTGTTAAGCAACAATAAATGAATGAAAAATCCTACAATAAAGAAATGTTTTTTTTGTTTGAATTGTCTTATTTAAAAGTTAAAAATTACATTTTCTGGTTTTAGTTGAAAGAATTTGTTATAATTCAAAATAAAGTTCTAAAATAATTTTTCAAAAATTCCTTTTATCAAGGATTTTTTTTTTTTTAATTCAAAGCTAAATAAACAAAATTTTGATTTCTAAAGACGACTGACTTACTGATTACAGAACGTGTGTGCATGGACAGCAAAACTATTTGATATTGTAGTTAAAAATAGGTTGATATGACTAGTCTTGAAATATCAAGTTACAATTTTAATAATTGGTTTGTTAAATAACATCCTCTTCCAGATTTTTAACTTCCATATCAATCAGTAATTCACCTTTTAGTTGTCATTAAAAAATATTGCAGCAATGAATCAAAAATTTTCATAGGGATTCTTTTAAAAACAAACATTAATTTTGCTAATAGAAAAAAAAAATCTCCAAACGTAAACTTAATAAATCTAGATTAGAAAAAACAAGATTAAAATAGAAAAAAAAGCTTAATCCAAAATCAATCCTAAATGTAAAATGACTGATTTTTTTCATAGGGTAATTAACAAATTTTTAAATCTTGAAAAATCAGTTTTCTTCAGAAATGATTCCAAACCACATTGATGATATCTATCAAAATTGTAAATAATCTTTTTATATATATATTTTTTTTTTAATTATGAAATCTGGTTACATCTAATCATTAAATTTTATTTATAATTTTAATGAATAGAAAATAAAATTTTTCTGATTAGTTCTCATTGAAATAATTAATAATTTTTTAGTTTTGATATAAAAACTATTTTAACTTTTTAGTTTTCATTATAAATTTCAATTTTTTTAGTTTTCATAAAAAAAAATTGATTTTCTAATTCTATTTTTTAACTTCATTCTTGGACACTGACACAGCTATTCATTTTTTTAAATTTTGGTTAAGTTATCAAAGAGTGACATAAGAATTTGTAATTTGCTTGGAGTCTTGTATACAAGAATCATTTTTCTGGCTCTATACATACACCTTTACTTATTTTATGAATTAGATTATGTCCAAAATGATTCTTAAGTAAATTCTTCTTTTGTTGTTCAGTTTTTAAGACAGCTTATAGATAAGAACTTTTAGACATTGTTTAAATTTGGAATGAAAGACTTTGGAAGGAATTCTAGGAAAATATTGGAGAAGAATTTTCTTTTCTTTGGGTGAAAAAAGAAAGATTTAGATTGGTTTGCTTCTTGGGTTGTCTTCAGAATAAGGAGGAATATTTAACTAAGGAAAGATTTGAGAGAGAGAGAAAGGGGGGAGAGAGAGGGGGAGAGATAAAGGGGGGAGAGAGAGAGAGAAAGGGGAGAGAGAGAAAGAGAGGTGACTCAAGATGATTGAAGGCTGAAGAAAGGCAGGACATTGAAAGAGAGTCAAGCAGAAAAGAACTGCAACTCAAGTAAACAACATTTCTGAAGCAAACACAGTTAATGGCAAGAAGGCTAGAAATGAAAAACTCACACAAAACAAAAGAAAAAACAAAAAACAAAAAAAAAACTCAGTTTTACTCATGCGATTTTATTCTTTTACAAATAATCGTGAAATCAATGGAAATTCTTGCTCTGAGAAATTTCCTATGTACATGGACTTGAAAAACCTGATGATAGCTTTTAAAACTGATTAACAAACTGCATCAACTGGCAAAGATGACAAGCGATTTTATCATTTTGAGAGTTGTGCTTTGTCATCAAGGATTGCACATTGGAATCAGAAATCCTGGACTAGACTGAACACATGGTGCGGTCCATGGTTTCGTCCAAATACAAAAGAAAATAGCTTATTTAGAGAACATACGGAGACACTTCAGGTCAGAGCCAGAACAACTTTAACGTCAAGGAATACAAAAACATGCCTTTCTCAGGATTCACAAGGGAAATTCTTTTTTTTTTGTTTTTTTTTTTTCAAAAATTACACGCATGTAAAAATGGTTGATGAGACTAAACTATTGATTGTTATATGAAATATGGCCTTTGTTTTTTTGGGTTTTTTTTCTTTTTTTTGAAAAAAGTTTTTTTTTTTTTTGGTGAAATGAGAATTTGACGCACAATGAATAATCATAATGAAAAGATTTGGAATTCAATGGAATTCTAAATTGCAATATCATTTTGCTTCTTTCTTTAAAGAAAATCCAGTTTGGGGATTGACAAAGAATTAACATTCATGCAAATAAGAGAAATGGATTAAACCTGCCAGTTCTACATTCAATTTAAAGAAGTAGAAAAGCATTTGGAGAAAAAAACGGACAAGTCACTTCTCCAAAATTACAAAAAAATAAATAAAAATAACATTAAATACATATTTGGCCAAGAAAAATTAAATAAAAATTCTTAATAATGTATTTTCTTTTTTTTCTTGTTGTTGGTTTTAAAGAAGCTGATATTAATTTTTCTCTTTTTTTTTTTTTAAACTTAAAACTTAATTATTTCCCCCTAATTGTTGGAATGATTTCTTTAAAAGATTCGATCATTCATAGAGAAATTCTCATGAAGCCTCTTCAACTAGCATTGCTGTTAATCGATGCATCTATCAAAATCATTTTAGAAAAATTATCATCTATCCACATCTGACATCAACTTTTCAATTCTGTATCTTTATTCAAAGTATTTCAGAAATACAAGTCTGCTATTGCAACGAACAATTGCAGCTCATTTTTTTTTCACCTTTCTAGTCTAAATAATTGACAAAATATTAAAAAAATAGATTTCAAATATTTTCAGCTTGTACGATTTAAGAAGGCCCTATTCAAGAAAAATAAAGTTTAATAAAATGAATTTAGAAAAACAAAATATTACAAACATTTTAATGTGTTTTGTTTGAAATTTGGGGATGAGCATTTTCACTATTTATATTTTTATAAAGACTTTTATCCTCATCTTAAGTGATATTTAGATGAATACATTGTTCATCAAGCTTCTTTAAGTCTATTTCAACCATTTCTTGCGCATGGTAATGGTTTCACTTAACTCTGATCTATAAAGATGATAGAAGCTCAGAGAGAGAGATTAAAAAAAAAAAAGCATCACCATAAACAAGTGAATTGGCAAAGTAGATTTAAAGAAATCTTTTAGAAGTATCCAAAGCAAAATATCAACAAAAGTGAGAACAGTAGTCCAAATAAAAATAGAAAAAATAAGACAATGTTATAGAAACAATGTTTAATTACAAATGAAATGATTTGTTTTTTTTCAAAAGACCCAAAAAAATCTTTAGAAATGTTAAATTTCTTTTGTCCATGTGTTTTGATAATTGAAAATAATACTCTGGATTGAAAAGAATCTCTGTAGTCATTCTCTAGTGAACTGGAAATGGTGATTCCTGGAAGCCTTGGACGGCGGCGGCACAAGAGCTTGTTCTGGCACAAGAGCTGAGGGTGTATGCAGTCAAAATAAGCAAAGAGTCGTCACCAGATTGTATATCTGGGCCACCTTCAATGCATCCACAGCTAAATTTTTCCTCTCCAACCACAGTGGAAATAGGAGCAGCAGTCATGGAGGACCCACCGAGAATCAAGTAGAAAGTCCAAGATTCAAAAAGGGAAACACACTTCCCTTTTTCTTTTTTTTTTTTTAAAGACATTGAATTAAGAAACCTTGTTTGATGGATTATTCGCTTCTTATTGAGAAGTTTTCGTTTGGGGCTTTTGGATTTGTTGTTGTTGTTTTTTGTGATTTTTTCTTTTTTTGTTTCTTTGTTGTTGTTTTTCCACTTTGGAAAAATGATTATCAAAAATATTAACCATCTTCCATAGTAGAAATATGTTGGTTCTTAACATCCATAGATTGAATTTTGGATTCAAGGAGGACAGTGAGTGTAAACAGCTAATACTTAGCAAAAAATCACAACTTAATTTGGGGAGCTGCAAAGTGAATTTATAATCTCAAAAATATAATTAGGAGAATAACTTTAATTATTTGCTTGTGATAAGATCCATAAAAGAATTCATCAATATATATATATATATATATTATATATATATGATAAATTTTTTTTAATGTTTCAAAATTGAATATAGAATGAATCATAGTTTAAAAATCATAATAAATAATATTATAATATTACATTTCTTCTTATTAAAACTTTTTATCTTTTAATAAAAAAAAAAAATATCAAAATTCAATATTTCAGTAAATTGAATTTTATATAAACTATATTTTGCATATACTTACGAATATCTGTAGATACATTTTAGATAATTTTTTTTAATAAAATTGTTTCAAGGCTTGTAATAATAGAATTTTGTGTGTGTGGTTAATGTTTGCAATTTGTTTGGAATGGAACAGATATTATTGAGAAAATAAATCCATTTGCAGCAAGGCCTAAAAGATCAACTGCAAGCAACACATGCATTAGTTGTGTTCATGGAACAAAAATGCTGCATGCCTTTTATGAGGGCATCAAAATAAGGAAATAATTTTAGAAAAAAAATAGAAAGAAAAGAATTGTTTTAAAAGACAAAGGTTTTCTTGGGTTAAGGAAACTTAAAGAAAGGAGGATTAAAAGCAAAGAGAAAGAGTTTCATTTTCATGCATTAAGAATTCAAATCATTGTTTGTTGCATAAAATTAAGGCACAAGCAAATAATTATGGCTGCTGCTACAAAAATTAAGAAGCAAATTAATTACAATCTTAATTAAATAAAAGAAAAACCAGTTTGAAATTCAATACAAGCCAGATTTTGAACAGACATTGGTAAATTGTAATCTTTCATTTAGGCTTGTTTCATCTTAAAAGGGTTAAAATCCATATTTTAAGATAGGGTTTTTTTCCTCTTTTGTTTTTGGAAGGGAGTACTTCAGAAGAAAGAATTGATTATGACCTTATTTTGTTGTTTTCTTTTTGTGAATAGAAAAAAAGAGACCAACAAATAGTAAAAGAAAAACAATTAAAATCAGACAATGTTTAAAAAAGTCAACATTCTAAGCTTGAAAATAAAGAGAGAGAAGAAGGAAGACGAAAAGAATGAAGAGGAAGAAGAAAAGAATGAAGAGAATCAATGAGAGTCAACCCCACAAATGGTTGACTTCATAAATCAAACTTATAATAAACATTCTTCTTGATTATAATTTGTCAGAGAAAATTTATTCCATGCATCCTTTTTCCTTTAAATGAGGCCAAAAGAAACCATTTTAGGCTAGAAAAATCTGTTTGGCATTTTTGGGATTGAAATGTCAGCAAATTTTGCTTGCTGTTCTTCTAATCAGATAAATAGAAAATGGTTTTCAAAGGGGATTTTTTTTAAAAAAAGAAAAAATGAAAAATTTCTAAAATTTGTTTAAATGTCACTAAGATTAAATATTTTTCTGTTTTATCCTAATTATGAAAAAAAATAGAAACAAGAAATCTCTGTCGCAAAGAAACACAAT
>JAUZSX010000017.1:719987-760030 GCA_034780655.1 Idiosepius hallami | reverse complement strand
AATCTTCAATATTCTAAATAATAATATTAATTACTGTGGTTTCTAAGCCAGCTTTCCATATATTTTATAATTAATATCTAATTAATCTAATTAAGTTTTATTGTTACTAATCCGCTGACAGATTCTGTCACATATGCAGAAGATTTCCTTCTAAACTCCTTTTGCTTTTTATAATTTATATTTGCATTCTTTTCAATAGTAATATCCCATTTTAACACTGAGCAATATTTATTACACATTTAACCTTGATCAACGTCTGAAGCAGATTAATCTAATTATTATTAACTTAGTTCAAAAAAACATCTAAGACCTAAAAAAATGACTGATATTCTAAACTCATTTTATAAAATTCATTTTTTTATTAGTAGAAAAACAATGAAAAGTTTTCTTACCTAAAGCAGCTTTTTCAATAAACCTTAATTCAGCTTCAAAATTAATGATCTCTCCAAATTTCTCGTGCACAGTATGAACAAGAAAGTGCATTAGACTGATCTTTTTATCACTCGACTTTGTATCCAACAGCTGCAAAAAGAGAAACACATGATTTGGAGGAAAAATCCATTGGAAACAAAAATTAATAAAATTTTTAAAAGATATTTCAATAAATCCAAAGAAATTAAAATACAGTTTTCATTTTAGCTTTCTTAAAAAGAAATTGTTGAATAAAATAATTGTAAAAGGAAATAAATTTAGCTTTAATGTTCTGCCAAATATAAAAATTGTATATATTCTAAATATATATTTGTTAAAAATTTTGCCAATTAAAACTTTGTTTTAATTGAAAACAATTTTTTAACATTTGAATTTTAACATGACTTTACTTTCAGAAATGAGACAAAGAATTTTTTTAAATATAATCAAATATTTCTAATGTTAACTAATGAGCAAAATTTTTTTTTTAATTTTAAAAATAAAATATCATCAAATAAAAGATGTTCCATTTTTGTCCTTGTTTATTTGACTTACTCTGGTTTCAGCATTTTTTTCAATTTTTAAGGATAAGTTTGATCGATGGAAATTCAAGGATTGCAATTTGAATAACATGTTCCAAAATTCATATTGAAAATCAATATTAAATGATGAAAAAGTTAAAAAGAAAGCACATTTACTTAAGCCAAAAGATGTACATGAATAGACATTGTCTAAGAAATATTTTTTTTTAATCAAGAGAAATTAGAAGATTATGGAATATCCATGAAAGTGTGATGTGTAGAAAGGAACTCTTCAAAAGTCACGTAATATCAGCAAATGTAAAGTCATAGAAACATTCACAGATTCAAGAACTGATCTTCATAACTTTTTTTATTGTTTAACATATGAGAGATTGTTTTACAAACATGCAAATCAAAAGCAACTTTATAAATTCCCTAGTAAAAGTTTCATATGCAGTTAAAAAGATTGCTAATCTGAGTGTTAATCATAATCAGATGGTTTTCATCAGCCTAGATAAAAAACAATTCACTAAAGATAACTGAATGATAATAATGAACTTACCATATCAAGAGACTGCAACTTGAAACCGTAAGCTGGTCCTCTCCTAGCACTATTCATGTAATTTCCAAATGCCAGGATAATCTGAAAGAGTGTTGGAAAATAATAAAATCTAAAATAAAATCTAGTTTTTTTATTTTCGAGATGAAGCTTCAAAATTTAGGAATTAACTTTATTATTCGGATTTTTGTCACATCTTAGTAGGTTTTTGATGTTTCTACACTACATATTGGCCTTGTCTCCCTCAGGCCGTCTTCAGGTGACACTAGGCCTGAAGGAGACTAGGCCAAAACGTACTGTAGATACATAAAAAAACCTACTAAGATGAGGATAACATTTATTTTTCTTTCCTTTAATAAACAAAATAATTCTTGTTGGAAATAAAAAAAAAAGAGTAAAAATGAACCTTTCTTACCTCAAGCATCTTCTTGACTTTTTGAGAATTTCTGATTGACATTGAAGCAGCAATCAGGGCATTCAATTGCTAAAATGAACAACAATTCATACAAACAATTGGGATTGTTTAATTTGAAGGGAGAAAACAGTTTTAGTTATTCATACAACTTCAATTTAAAAAATAACTCTGATTTTTTTTTTTTTTGCATACAAAAGTTGACCACATGTGCTTTACTTTGCTCACATCAGGTGCCAACCAGAAATGACACTTTTTTTTCATTTTTAATTCTTCATACAACTCCAATTAAAAAAAAATGATTCTCATATTTGAAGTTATAATTTCATTTTTACCAGTTTTAATAATCATTGATTTATAAAATGGTATTATTATTATAACATAATAAACTATAATTTGTAAATAATAGATAAAAATATAAAATGAAAACCAAGGATAAAATAGATAAAAGATAAAATAAACTTACAGGTTGTAAGTGATGAATATTATCATAATAATTTCCCACAAAACTCATGATTTGTAGCTTTTGAGATAGACGCTCCACTTTGCAGAGCTGAAACAAACCAAAAAAAATCAAACATTAAAAAGATTTCAATACCTTTTTTTTGGATTACTTAAAACCTTGGAAATGTTTTTTAAATTCCTAATATGGAATTTTATCAAAAGTTCTAGTAAAGTTAAAAAAAGTTTTTTTTACCAATAACAATATTAGAGTTGTCTATTTTTATTTCCTTACACATAGCAAGGAGAAAAAAATATACAATCTTTTATTGAAGTCAATTAAAAAGCATTTGATGAAATCCTTTAACATCAATAAATACCAATAAAAAGATAAGCTTGCTGCATTGGGTCAGTCAGCTGAACCAATTGAATAGCTTGCAGACAGCTTAACAACAAAATATTATGACAACATTTAGAAATGACTTGAAAAAAAGTTCTTGAATAAAATAACACAAAATAAACTTATATAAAAATTTATAGTAAGCTAAAATTTTATCAGTTTAAATTTCTAATTCGCTAAATGAATGAAATTGAAAATTTTAATTGTATATAATATATAAAAGTAATTTAGATGAAATGTCTACTCACTTGCAACATAAATTTGTCTTCATCTGTCAAAACACCAGCTGAGGACTTCGTTCTTTCGTACTCTTTATAAGCTTTGAACTAAAAGAAAAACAAAAAAATAAATAAAAAGAATAAAATAAGCGATTCAAATGATTTGTATTCCAATTAAGTGAACTTTACAAAACTCTTTTTTTCATAATCAAAAAATATTTAAAATTTTTCCCTTTTTTCATTAGTGTCTTACACCTACCCTTTATATATTTATTCTTGGGTGTAGGGAAACTCTGAATATTGTGGAAAAACAAAAAAAACTAAGATTGAAAATACGTACTTTGAATGTGTTTATTTTTTCATCTTTAGTGTTTAGAAATGTAAAATTGTTTAAATATGTTAATAATAATTATTATCTAAATTAAAAATTTTCTTTTCAAAAGCACAATGTTTTCCAATATAGCATTAATTAGAGAATGCTTTGAAAAATTAATAACAAAACAGAAAAAAGTTTAAAGCAGAGAGGAAGTCAAAAACAATTACATTCTTTTTAAATGAATATATATATTTTATATAAAAATATCAGAAAACAAAACAGTTTTAGTTTACTTGGTCCATAGATTTTGTTGAAAACCAGTGTTTATTGCCCTTTGTTTTTATTCAATTTTTTTTATACAAATTAATAAATTCATTTTGTAGTTTGAGAAGATTTTCGCAAAAATTATTTAGGCAAAAGAATATTTTTAAAATGATGAAAATTGTTTAGTTTTCCATACTTAAATTGAAATTCTATGAAAGCAAGCCATAAAAAAACTTACTTCTGGATCATTTGGCAAGATTGTTAAAAGGATATCAACCATATCCAAATTCAATTTTTGTAGATCTAACCTGCAAAGACAAACAATTTGATATTTAAAAAAAAAAACAATGTTAAAGCATATGTAAATAAGCTTTGAATATAAAGTTGTGAGCAGATTCAAAAATCTGATTCTTACAATTATATTTTTCAAAATAAGTTTTGGTTTTTAAACTCATCAAAATTTCAACAAATAAAAAAAAAATTATAATTACAAAAAAATAATTAAAAAAAACAATTTTATACATACATAATAATAGCTTTTACTATTTCGTCATTTGACATTTCAATTTTCCTTCTTGTTATTGCTGAAATAAAATAAATTACAAATTTAAGACCTATTTTCCACTTGAAAACAATCAAAATATAAAAAAAACAATGTTATCATCTAAATAAAATAAGAGTCTTTTTTTCTTCCTTTTAAAAGTGGCACACATTTCAATTTTTAACTTATTGAATTCCTCACTTGATAACAAAGAACTCAGAATCAAAGCCAGAAGATAATTAATGTTAGAAATATTCCTAACAGTAAAGTGATTTGTATATCTCACGTAAGCAAGTCACCTACTGGTGTCTCTGGACAGAGAGATATATGTGTATGTCTGGAGGCATACTCACCCAGAATAAAAAAAAAAAAAAAAAGATCAATTAAAGGAACACCACATCCACTAAAACAATTTACCGAATTTACAAAACTTGAACTGCTGTCGAAATAAAATGGAGCCGTTCGAGAAGTCCAGAAGAACAACACAACGGTAATATTGAATGTTATATTTTATATTAACCTAGAATTATAACAAGTTGCTGTTCTCTTGGTTCTAACCGAAGCAACTAAGGTTGTATGGAACACTGGCCACTCAATTTTTGTTTAGGAATTTCATATAAATTTCTAATATTAAACAGGCATTAATAGACAACACTTCCAAAAAATCCTCACTTGTAAAATACGCTTTCAAAGAGATTTTGGTTATTCCAATTGTTAAAAGATTAATAAAAGTTAACAACAAACTAACAATTGATTTGGTTGAAATTTTAAAACATTTAGTTTTTAGAAAATAATATCTTAACATACGACAAAAAGTAAATTCTAAGAAAATATCTTGATCATTCTTAAAAAAAAGGAAACAAAAACTTACCAACATTCCGTAGTCTATTGGGTTCGAGTAGACTAATATTTTCCGGTTTTTTTAGCTTCTTGAGCAATTTAGGAGTCCCCTCAGCAGGATCCCGGCTAAAAGGGCCGGCTGGTCCCAGGCGAAAGAGTTCTTCAAATTCTTGAAAATCAATCACCTAAAACATAACAAAATTAGAAAATAATCAAAAATTAGAAAATAATCAAAAATTAAAAACTCTATTAATCTTTCCCAAATAGAAAAAAAGATTTAAAATAGAAAATCTTTTGAAAAAAAAACTGATTAGCTTTAAAAAAAAAATATCTCCAAAGATGGATTTTATTGTTAAACAATAAAAATACATAAAAAAATTTTTAACAGAATTAAATTTTAAATTATATTTTTACAGAATTATTTCATCACTAAAATTTATTTTTAAAATAAATTGAATTAATTTTAAAGATTGATTTATTTACTTCTGAGAAGACTGGAAGATGACAGCTATTTTCTGGTGTTTTTTTTTTTATCATTTAGGCTTTTTTTTTTTTTCGTCTATATATTTTCTCAAGATATTCAAGGTTTTTTTTATTAGAAATATTTGCAAGTTTCAACAATATCTTAAATAAATAGATTTTTTTTTCTTTCCCTTTTATGTTCACTGATGACAGAAATGTTACTACAATTAATTGCCAGTGAAACCCACTGTGTTAGTCATTGTTTCATGAGTATTTCAATATGATTCACTTACAGCCATCAACCTTTCATCATCTAAATCTGAGAAGATGGTCCCTTTCACTTGCTGGGGTTTCAGAGGTGTCCAATTCAATAACGGGAGTCTGTATTTCGACTGGATCTTTTTCTTAATGGTCATGGCTGAAATAAACACAAATCACAATTAATAAGATAATTTCATTCAATTTACTCTTTTTCTATATCAAGGAAAATTTTCAGGGTGACCATTGAGCCTATTCTGCTCTATGGCTCAGAAACAGACTCTTTCTAGGAAATTAGAGAGAAGACTTGATAGAACATACACTCGCTTATTAATAACATTGCAAAGTATCTCTTGGAAAATACATCCATCAATATCAGATGTCTATGGCAATTTGCCCTGTGTCTCTGCACTCTACAGGTATTGAAGAGTACAATTTGCTGGCAATTGCTACCGCGCTAAAACCTAGAACTTAGGAATGACAATGCTTGATAGGGAAGTTTAGCGCAGGTTAGTGAGGTCCATAATGGCAACTACAATCCATTATTAATATTAATAACAAATATCAAAGAATTAAAATAAATTATTTTGAATAGACTTATTACTATTCCCAGTTAAAAGTACACATGACTTTTTGTTACAACTTTTCTCTTTTTGTAGTTTTAGTGAATATCTATAGATTTTGATAAATAGCAGTTGATTAGTAGATGATTTAATGTGAAGAAGGGTTGCTGGTATGTGATGGATGCATATTAGGGCTTCTTCATTTTTAGGAGATGAGAATCAGTGATAGAAGAATGTCTATATCCTGAGTCTGGTTATTATCATCTCTTTTTTTTTCAAGAATTTAACCGAATAATATATTAAATGAATTACAACTTGATCTTTTGTTTTTGTTTATTTCTATAAAATTTCAAAAATCCATCACCCATTCCAAATTTGTGTCTTTGGAATCTGAAAGAAGAAAATTGCTTTCTTAAAGAAACTGACCCACAAGACTGTGTTGCCAGGTTGTGCTTTCTCGGTTCTTTCATTTTCTTGCATAACATGAAACGATGATGAAACAAATGAAATTCTGTTTGAAATTGAATCGAAAGTCTCAAAGCAAAGTGGAGCCAGCCATTAAGGCAAACTTGTTCTTCAATCCTAGAGCCAAACACTCACCTGCTGTATTCTGTTCATTTCCAGCCGACGGGGGTGGCGGTGGTGGTGGCGGTGCCCCCATCATGCGGGGCGGGGGAGGGATGCTCGAGATGGGAGGCGGCGGAGGAGGGGGAGGAGGTGGTGGCGGGGGTGGCGGCGGCGGTGCTGGTGGGGGTGGACCCAATTTCTCAAGCTGCGACTGCGTTGGCAGAAGATCTGGAGTCTCTGTTGAAAGCAAAGAATTTCAATGTCAGATAAAAACAACAACAACAGGCAACAAAAAAATTTAAAAAATAAAAAAAAGAGGAATTTATCCAACAAAAATCAATTATTTAAACAATTGTGAAATGGCAAATATCAATTCCACTTATTTGATAATGAAACATCTCACTTTTTTTGGAATCCTAAATTTCAAAACAGCATTAATTTATAGCAAGAGAATGCTAAAGTTAAATTAGAGCCAAAATTGTTAGAAAATACTTGAGGTTTTATTGGCATAAATTTATAAGATAATTTTTTTTTCTAGATTAGGAAAGAAAATAGCACAAGCTTTAAGAGAAATAGAAATATTAATTGCTTTTCAAACTTAAAATATTTATTCTATTTTCTGATATTAAATATATTTCATTCTTTCAATTCCTTTGAAAGAGAATTCACAAGAAAATCAAGAATTTTGATTTGAACAAATTGCTTTTGTTCTCATCCACAATGCTTTACATTTATACACAACATTCAGTCTAGGAAGCTGTTGATCCAAAGGGTAAGGGCTATTTCAAACAATCAACATTAAATAGAAGGAATTCAAGATGAAGATTTTTAGATTGGGAAGTGAAACCTGAAGATGATCAATGAGCACAACATTTGAACAATAATGATGACAACGATGATGATAATGATGACAATGATGGTGGTGGTAGTAAAAATCTTAATATTTCAAATTAATTGGAAATGATTATTTCAAAATTTTAACAAAGTTTTTAAAGAAATAATTGAAAGGAAAGAGAGGCAAGGAATTGAAAAGGAAAGAAACTTTTTTTTTAAATTTTTATTTGTTTCTTTTTTCTCTTCTTATTTTAAATTTCCAAGTTTGAAAATCAGGATTAAATCCATTGCAAATAAAAAAAATATTGAAAATGTGGACTTTTAAGTCATTTGCAAAAACTGATAAAAGTAAACATCAACGAGAAAAGCACAAAAATGAAAAAAAAATCCACATTTTTATAAGAAAAGAAGAAAAAAATAATTGACATTTAAGTTTTGTTGTGAAAATATTGGAATTGGATTTCAGCATTTGATCAGAGAATTTAAAGAGAAAAAAATGTGGATTCAAGAAGAAAAAAAGTGAGCTTTTTTTATAAGGAAATGGAACAAGAGAAATACTTGATGTAATTCTGTTTTATTTTCAGCCACCTTTTAGTACTATTCAATATTGAAAATATAAAAGAAAGCAAAATTTTAATTGCAATAATTTTTTTAAAAATTTAAATACAGAAAATGAGAGAATAAAAAAAAAAGAAAAATACATGCAGGTGTATAAAAAAGAATAAACATGCTAAAAATAGTAATAAATCAATAAAGGGTCTGTGTGCAACAATGTTGACAAAGTTGACAAAGTTTAAAAGATTTTAATTGTGGACTATTTATTACAGGTTTTATATTTTGTTTGTTTTAAATATTTTGTCTGTTAAACTTATCATCAAGCTATTGCACTTCTAGAAAAAAAAGGTTCTATCTTAATATCCCTTAAAATTGTTTAATAAATCTAAGTGACTTTATCTTTGGGGACAATGACAATTGAAGACAATACAACAACACAACATGTTCAATTCTGATAAGGAAATTGAAAAAGACAAAGACAACATCCAAGTAGTCTCATCAATTGCATCCATTCATTCATCCAATCAGGTTCAAACACATCCATCAGAGTTTCTTTTCAAAAAACACACAAATTCTAAGTGACCACCAAATGACAACACCAATAAAAAAAAGAGTCAGAGAAAGCAAAATATTTCTCTCTACTAGAGGTATGGATCTAGAATTTCATTCAGATTCTCACCACAAAAAAATAAACTTTCTCCACTTTTACATTATTGTTAGAAATTGGAAAAATAACTAGTCTTTTTTTTTTCTTTTTTTTTATAGTTTTTTCTATTTTTACGTATGTTTTTTTGCCTCAACTTTTGTTGTTCTTTTTGTTGTTTTTTTTTTTAAATAAATTCTTTCTGAAAAGATTCTTTATTCTTAATAATAAAGATTCATATATAAGCAAGATTTCATAATCCTTACAATTATCCCAATAATATTCATTAAATGCTTTGTTAAGCATGAAAACTCATAGCTTAACAATAGAGTCAAAGTTTTGATGATGAGAGAATGGAGATTTTGAAATGAGCAAAATGGAACAGAGATAAGTTATTTTTCCTTTCAATAAAGTTTTTTTGTGGGCAAAGTTGATTTTTTGTTTTTCTTTTTTTTTCAGTGAGAAATTGAATTGGGTTTCTGATCCATACTTACCTTGAAGAGAAGACCACAGTTGCATTACAGCTTCCGAGGCTTCACCTAATGGATTAAAACCAGGGCAGAACTCAATAAAATTCTATGCTGACTTATTTACAAAGGCTAGAAATTAATCTGTGTATGTGATGAGAGAGAAGCAGAAATTCGAATGGCATCAAGTGCAAGACAAGATGGCCAGCCAGAAATCAGCAGAAAATCTTCATGGTTTTTAACTTCTCTTTCAAGTTGGACAGCCTGCCTCGTGTTGGGATTGTCAATACCACAAAGAAAATTTTACTTTTTTTTTTTTTTTTTTTTTTACTAATGGCAATAGCAGAAAAAATTATTAATTTTTTGTAAAACAAACTAGGAAAATTTCAGGCATTAATCTTAAGAAAAAATATTTTCTTTGCTATAATAAAAACATGCAAAAACTTCTACAGTGTAGAAAACCCTCAAATGATGTGAAATTTTAAAACTGAAAAATGTGGAATAATTCTAATGATAAAAACATTTAAGAAATAAAAAGGGTTTCCAATTTTGACTACAAAAACAATCTAGGAAGAAGAAGGACTAAATCCTAGAAAAGAGGACAAGGCTTCAAATGAAAATAAAAAGAAATAAAAATGGTGTCAATTAGGATTGATAAGAAAGAAAAGAAAATTTTACAAAGAATTTTTAAAAGTCTTCACATGAAATTAATTTTTAAATAATGAAATGTTAAGATTCTAGAAAGCTTAACATTTGGATTTTCAAAGTTGTATTTCGTTAAGAAAACAGAATTTCAATATTTCAGCTGTCCCATTTTTTGTTGAAATAACATTTAATTTAGATCATAAGAATTGTTCATTGAATATTAAGGCCATCCCAAATCTAGAATGATTATTGGTTGATGAAGTAAGTAGAGGATGAAAATCAAAAAAGGAAAACAAAAGTTAGAAATGAAATGAGGGTTTTCCTTAATGCACATTCCTCAGACAGACAGACAGACTTCAACATCTGCACTGAAAGCAGCAAACCACTTGAATAAAAAAACAAAACAGTGCAAAGGCCAAGGTGTAGAATCAAAATTAAGGATCTTAGGGCAAAGGACACGCCTTGGACAGCACAAGAGGGTAGTGCCTTCATGGGCTGACCTACCAAATGCGTTGTATTTACAGACACATATTGGGTTGCTAGTCTGGAGTAGTCGGGCTTGAGCCCAATCGGCAGAAAGCACCCGCTTCACCTGGGCTGGAGAGCCATGCAGATTATAGGAGCCTGCAATAAATGTCACCGACAATACACAAACATTCATTGCAAAAAGCCTTTTTTTTTTAAGAAGAAAAAACAAAGAAAAATTGAAATAAAACTAAATTTAGAGAATCTAGTTTTTTTTTCTTTTTTTTTTAAAGTTTGAATATTTTTGCAGCTTCTTTTTTTCTTTCCTTTAAAACATGTTTGTGTTTTTGATTTTATTTCTCCAAATTTCAATTGCTCAGTCATTGGGTATTAAGATGTAAAAAAGGTTATCAAGAATTATACAGAAGTTTACAAAGATAAGAAAATTAAGCAGAAAACCAGTTTTATATAATATTAAAATTATGTTAATTGTAATTCTTATTAGGTTTGTAAAAATAGTTAACTGCAAGTTAATGACTAAACATCATTATTCTCTGAGTTAATTTTAGAAGTTGGCAAAAAGACAAAATGATAGAATTTTTAACTACAGGGTGATCAAAAACTCACTGTGCACCTAAAAATGTTTTCAGTAAAATCATTTTGTAAACACTCGTTTTTTTAAATTTTTTAATAAATATATGAAAAAAAAACGTGTATACAAAATTATGTTACTGAAAATATTTTTAGGTGCATAGGGACTTTTTGATCACCCTGTATTACAATAGATCCTGCTTTATGCAACTCTTTGTGGTTGTTAATTCTTACATAATGAACAACCATTTTTCTATGTACAAACAGTTATTGATTGGTGATACATGAGCCTTTAATGAGCAAATTTCTGTCATTCGATCAGTTTTTGATAATGTGAGGCCTGGTCACATACAACAGGATCCACTGTATCAGCCCAAAAAAATTGTTTATAGAAACAATATAAAGTTTGTGGTTGGTTTAATTTGATTTGATGTTTAAAAACAATAAGAAAAATTCAATTAACAGAAATAAAGATGTGAATTAAAAAAAGTTTATTAAATCAGAAACAATGATTTAGAGTTAAAGAAAAATTTGACAATCCTGAGAAAAATTACACAATTTTTTGGTAAAGAATTTAAATTCTTTTTTTTTTTTTTTTTTTTTTTTTTTTAAATAATTCTTATAATTTATCTGTGAGATGAGGTTGCTTAAAACACATCTGAAATCTAAGCTAATTTCTGGTTTTATAAGAAAGATAAAGAATGACATTCAAAATTTAGTCTTTGTAAATGAATATAAATTAAAAGAATTTTTCTTAAAAACAAATGAAAATGAAATAAATTTTATAAAAGTAGTTTGATTTGAAATAAAGAAAAAATTAGTTGCAATATTTTTTTTTTGACAACTCATTCTTAAAACTATAACCCTCTGAATAGAAAAGAATATGAATTGAAAATGATTTTCTATTTAAAGGTGGAGAACATTTTTTATGCTTTTACAGAAAATGTCTGTTACAAGGATGATCTTTAAGAATTAATTTATCAAAAAAAAATATTAAAGAACAAAACTTACCTTCGAGATTTTGTTTAATCAACTCTAATTCTTGGAGTTTAGCATCCAAAAGCGACTGCCGTTTTCTAGATTCTTCATCCTTTTCATTAACAGCTTTTCTTAAGGTAATCATTTCATGTTCCTGGTTTCTAGCCAATTCCTAAGAAAACAAATGACACAATTAATCAGGAATTTGAAACATTAAAATAAAGACAAATTATTAAGAATTAAAAATTTTCTCTTATTTTAATCAATTTCATAGTGACCTATTCTTCCTTGTCAATGGCTTTAGACATATACCATTCTTTATTATTATTGTTACAAAAACAATAGACCAGATTTTACCATGATTTGAAATCAAATAAAAACAAAGTCATACTACATACACGTGTGTGGTGCGTAATAGTTTTTATCTCATAATTAAGTTATTTCTTTGTAACGATACACAAGTTCCCACATTCCTCACAATCAGATTATAACATTATCATTATTATTATTATTATATCTGCAAAGATTTAAGCAATGTGAGAGTGATTGATTTTGGCAAAGTTCATATGAAATGGAGAGGCCTTTAAAAAAACTGCCAGCCAAACTTCATTCAATCCACTGGACTAGATTGTTTTTTCCATGCAATACAATTAAATATTAATGTAATGTATGAATAAGTTTCAGACTTTCCACCTAAATTTACCTTTCAACCTCTAGATGATTATATTTAAAACTTACATAAATCAACACTGATAATAATAATAAAAAAAAATATATTTGCACACATCAGAATACCAGGTTGGAGAGGAGAACAAATCTTTACCACACTACTCCTACTACTACCACTACTTTAAGTATTATTTTTATACAACAAAACATTTTTTAAATCTATGATTTTAATGACGATTCTTATGTATTTATACTTATATGAAAAGTAATTGAAGCCTTTTGAGTTATTGGTTCTCATAGTGAATTTATCTTTATTTTTGGTCTAGTGCACACTTCATTATAGCCGAACTATTTATTATTATTAATTATCATTAATAATAGTTATTATCTTCCAGTTATCTCCCCTGTTTATGAGTTAGACATCATCTAAAGCAAATCAGTTCTTCCTTCGATGCAGTGGTGTATGCGTGTGCGTGTGTATGCACCCTATATGAAACAAATGAATGCTGAAGAAAACAGCCAGGAAGCTTTCCTTCGATTCCAATCCAAGATTGCATGAAGAGAAAAATACAAACCAAAATACTTTTTAAATTATTTGCTGAAGCTGATTTAAATCAACAATAGTTTTGTCTCATCGTGTCACATGTTTTATGCATAATACTAAAAACGGTCTACTCTCACTATTGACTATGGCACCTGGCAATGCACTGTCCACCAGACTGTCACCTGGGAGAAACGCTGCAGGAGGAGAACCCATGAAGCATCACCAGAAATAGCCAATAAGACTTTTTACTGTAGCCGCTGAGTCCGATCCTGCTTGTCACACATTGGACTTAACAGCCACAAGTGTGCCTGCAGTCGATGTAGACAACCCCCTTTATAGTATCTTCTTTCGCAAAGCCAAGTAAAGAAAAAAAAAACTATATTTCATACAATTCAAGTATTTCTTTTAAATAGAAATATTTTAATCTTACCCTAATTTCATCCAAATCTTCATTCGCTTCAGATAATTGTTTTTCAAGTTCAACTGAAATTTTAAAAATATTCATTTTAGATGACAACAAAAATTTAACATTTTTAAAAGTCATACTTCTTTTAGTTGAAAAGAATACGAAATTAAAAAAAAGATTAAAAAAATATTTGAATTGCTTCAAATTTACCTGTTTTAGCCATGGCCTCTTCTTCCACTTCTTGAAGTCTTTCATTCATCTAAAAAATAAAAAGATATTTTTAATCTTTTGTAATTGATCATCATATATATATATATATATATATATATATATATAATACAACTATTGGTTTATTTGATAAGCTTTTGATGTGTTCAAATCCAGAGAATCAATACATTTATTTTTTTCTTTTTAAAACACGGAGATTTGGAAATGAACTTTGTTCTTACGTGTGATAATTCATCTTCAAGTTCAGTGACTTTTTCCAAAGCTTCACTTTTGGTTTCAGAGTCTTCTAAAAGCTGAGCTACGTCAATCATGTTGTCCAAGTAGGCGTGAACCTGCACAGCCAATCTGTCACTTTCGGTATTTTTTAATCTCTACAAAAAAAAAAAGAAACAAAGATTTTTCAAATCCAAGCATTATGAAAGATCAAAGAGAAAGAAAGACAAAAAATTAACCATCAAATTTTTGATAAATTTATATATATTTCCTAGTCATACAAGTGAATCTTCAAATTCAATTCCATTAAACATAATCTGTTTTAAATTTTGAACAGTTTTAATGTCTTCTTCCAAGGGTATCCTTCCCATTAACATGTGTCAAAAGTAGAGCAATTATCATTAGATAAATGTTCTAATAAAAAGTTTAAATTCAATTAAAGTGGTTTCATTATTTTGACATTTTAAAATCTTAATTTTTACTAAGCATAGAAAGGGTAATTGTAGCAATCTACTCAGATGTTAATCTAAGAAAGACTTGAATGAATTAAGAAAACACTAGAGAAGTAAAGCACTCATCTGCTTTGTTGTAAAGAAAAAGTTGAAGAATTGCAGAGAAAACTTTATAACGGGCTTTTTTTCTCTGTGAATTAGACACGGTTCATTTTTTGATTATTATCACAAAAACAAACAATTTGTCTTAAAAAACTATAAAGATTGCATGACAACTGTTGAAGTTGATAACCTTAGAAAGACACAAGTCAAATCTTTTCATCAATAATTTCAACTTAATTACAAGTTAAGGTTAGACTAAAGCTGGCTGCAGTATATCATTGATTGATTGATTGATTGATTGATTGATTGATATCCATGACTTTGATATTCAGTACTGGTCAATTGAACCAAAAAGCAGCAACATTTTACAAAGAATAAACAACTTCACAATTCTAAACATAATTAAATTGCTTCCTCCTATAAATAAATAATGATCTACACAATATTGATTTTTAATTTGTTATGGCCAATATGTGATTAATAATTAAACCATTGCAAATTACAATTTGATTCGAGAATTCTTACTTCTAAATAATCATCCATTCCTATTTGCGTGAATTCATGTTGTAAGTGGACCCGGAAATTCATGTTGTCTACAGAATGAACAACAATGTTAACAAACTGCATACACGCTACCTGAAAACGAAAAAAAAAGAGAAATATTAAAGATTTTTTTTTCTTTCTTCAAATTTTTTGTTTCACTTTGAATTAAATTTCAAACTGTATCATTTAATAAAAAAAATAAGTAGAAAGGTTTTTTGTTTTTTTTAATTCTAATATCATCATAACTCCCTCATCATTTTTTCCTATAAAAACTTTTTCTATCTTGATTATTAATAAAATTAAAAAAAACAACATATACTTACCATGAAATCTATGTGAAATTCTTCATAATTTCTAAAATATTCCATCAAAGTATCAAAACGGTGCCGTTCATTACACACCTAAAAAAACATTGAAAAAAAAACATAGTATCATTTGGATTTTATCGAATAAAAATCCTTAAGTTAATTAGGATACAATTTGACATTTTTTCATTTTTCTATTCTCTGAAAATCCTGAAAATTAGGCTTCAAGATAATTTGTGTTGAAACATTTTCACACTATTGTCCTTATTACATCAGACTGTCCAAAACTTTGAAAAATTGAAATGTTTCTAACCAAAAGAAAATAATTAAAAATTATTTCTTCAAATAAAGACCATCAGTGCTTATGAACGCTTGGGACAATCTAGTAATTTCATAAAAGGAACAATACTATCAGCAAAGAATGTCTATGCAATTGTGGTAATTGATAAGACTAAAGACTCCAACAAACTTAGACTTGATTAAAAAATGATAGCTAAAGAAAGATTAAGAAGAAGAAAAAGCCAACTCTGAAAATTAAAAGGAAGCTTTTACAAACCTTTAGCAAGAACACTTTATCTTATTTGGATTAAAAAATATATGATTATGTTGACAAAAATGAATTATTTATTATTACTTGACATGATATCCTTTTTGCTTTTAATGTAGGTTTCTTTATGTCCACATTTTTCTATTTTCTTAAATATCATTATTCAATCTTCATCCAAAAGAAAACAAAATTCTGATATTAGAAATGAAAAGCTGATAAAAGAAACAAATTGAAAAAAAAAGAGAATAAAAAGTGGACCGAGCAATAATGGATAAAGTTTTAGTATTTGCTTATACTTACCTCTTTGAAATTGTCAAATGCGGAGAGAATAATTTCATGTCCCCCACTGACTAGACAAACAGCAGCAAGTAGCTCTAAAACTAAAGCTTTGGTCCTGAAAGAAGAACAAAGAGCTTGAATCAAAGACAAATTGTTAAAAAAATTTATATTCAAATTATTTTAAAAACAAATACAATAATCACAATTACAAAATGACTTGATTTTAGTGAATAAAAATACTAAAAGTAATCTTTGTTAGGTTGTAAATATGAATTATTCTTTTTTTGTTATCACTCAAGAATCTAATTCTAATGTTTAGAGTTTCTAAGATTATTAAGTGCTTAGAATTATAGCCTGTCCTGTAAACAGTATTTATTTAATCATTTATGAAAGTGTTTGTTTCATCTAAAAGAAAATTGATCATTTCGGCTTTAACAGTTTTCTTCAAAACTATTTCAAAAACTAACGTTATAAAGAACTTCATTTTGATCTTTTTTTCTTCTAGAATTTCAAGTTGTAGACTTATTTTTGTGTTAATTAACAAAAATTTTCAAGTGAAAGAATATCAATTTTTGTATCCCAAATCCCATAGTCTATGAAAAAAATATTTGACCAACAGATATCTTTAGAATTGAAAATAGTTTGAACTTTAGTAGCAAAAGTTATTTTTCTAATGGGGTCAAATAATGTGAAATTTCATAAAGTAGACAGAAATAACATTAAATAAAAAAAATTTCAACAATCATATAATACTAAAAAAGAATCAATTTTAATTGAAATATTTTGAAATTATAATCTTTTAAAACTCAAGAATCCAATCAAAAGATTCGTAGTGTTATACATTCAAAAGATCCATCAAGAACATTTTAAATGAAATTGTTTTTTGTAATCCTTGAGATGAGGTACAATTAATAATTCTAGGAATATTTTTCAGACAATTGTCCTTATCTTTATTTTCGTGAAGAAAAAAAATAAATATGAAAATAAAGATGAGGACAATTGTCTGAAAGATACTCCTAGAATTTTAAATGAAGTTCCACAATCATAAATTTGGATAAAAAAATAGCATCCTAAATTCAAAGGTTAAATTATTCCACTTACCGTAAACTTCTATGATTGAGACTTAGTGCTATACAATTGATGGCATGTTTATGAGCAATAACCAAATTGAAACCATACTGAAAAATAGAAGAAAGAATTTCTTGAAAAAACCATAACAAATGTTCTTACAAAGCAAAGAAATTTAAGTAGAAAAAAAGACACACTGAAAAATAATGAAGTTTAATTCCTTAAATTCAGCATTTGTTATAATTCAATGAAAGTATTGAATAAATTTTTTTTAATTTAACTTATTTATATAAAAAAAAAGCACTTGACCAAAGCATTAATCTTAAATGCAATTAAAAGATTCTATCATAAATAAATGATTCTAATACTAGCAACTAAAATATTTTTAAAAAGTTAAATTTTCCTTTTATGGGAGTATTTTTTTGGACTTAAAATTAAACAGAAATAACAGATTTCATCAAAGCTATTATGTTTCAAGGTTATAGTATGAAACATTAATTTTTTTTCCAATTGATATTTCCATGGTAGAATTATAATTAACATATAGAATTGAAATTTCCAAGGTAGAATTATATTTAACATATAGAATTGAAATTTCCATGCTAGTAATTTAAAATGTTTTTCTTTTTTGAATTGCCTTCAAGTTTTCTCTGTCTGAATAAAAGAGGAATTGAAAGAATTGGAAAATGATAATTAAAAAAAATAAACAAGTTCTGATTTGAATGGATAATTTTGGAAATTAAAATCATTTTACAAAATTAAAAACCCTAAAATGAATTGCAACCATTTTCTGAAATTTCTTGCAAGAATTGGATTTTGATATATAAAAGTAAAACAAAAATAATCCAAGTATTAAATGGATCATATTTTTAAAGAAAATCATAATGAAAAAAGAATGTCGTTTTTACCTGATGATTCATAATTGCTCGAAGACACATAATACACACATGGACATCATCCCTGGGTTCCCCCATATTCAATTTTGTGTTATATTTTAACCCCCGTGGTGACCCCACTGTATTGGACCTTCTCATCCTTCTGATAGGACTCCTAGATAATCCAGAATCTAAGCTGGCACTTTTTTCTCTGTTTAATAATTGCTCACGCCTAGAAAATAAAATCAACAAGACAGCACTTCCATTTAAAATAATTTTTTTTAATAAGTTCTTTCTACTAGAAAAAATGATTACTTAAACAATCAAAGATTATCATAACCCCCCAAAATTAAAGTAATCCATCCTAACTTTGTATCAAAATTATATTTGAATTTTTAGGGTCGTTTTCAAGAGAGCAACAAGAAAACAATAAATAAAAGAAAATGGAATTTTAAACTCTTTAACAATTGTCTAAATTTTTTAATGCACAATTACAATAATTTGAGAAGCGTTTTCCAATCAGTCATTACTATTATCATTTTTTATTAAAAAACAAAATAATTCTAAATGTTTTGCCCCTTTTTTTTTAAGCAATTAATTAACCGTTTCATTAAATAGATCTAAAACCAGTTTCTTTGATAGAGGAAATGTTGTATAAATGAGCATAAAAAATTATTTATTTACACAATACTCAGTAAAACTAGAAAATAAATGTATCTGTTGCCAGGAAAAAACAATAATAATAAGATTGTAATTTTGCTTTAGGTAGATAACTATTTTAAGCAGATAACTTTCATATACTAACATGCTAAAAGGAATTCTCTATGATTCCATAAATATGTAGAGAAAGAAGGCTTCTTAAATTTTCATTTATTAGTCATAACTTGGTCTTTACTTTAAAAATAAGGCAAAAACAATAGCCATACTATGACTTACAGTTTTTAGGAGAGAAAATTAAAACTATTTACAGTAAATAATGAAATGGAAAAAAACTTTATTTGTTAGTATTTGATATAGAATCATAAAGAATTAAGAAATAAAATTAAAAAAATTATCCAAACTAGAGAAACTAAGTCTTACATTGTTTTTAATGGCTTTTATTCATAAAGCTAACTAGAAAAAAATAAAAATTTGTTTGAAAATATTTACATAAGAATAGATAAACAATAGTAAAAATATTCTTAAGCAATTAATTCATTTCAAGAATTCAATGAACTTAATAATAATAATAATAATAATAATGAACTTACCTCATAACCACTTGTGAGAAAGACAGGTAATCAACCAACACATCTAAACCTTGGTTTTCATCATTTAGAAATTCTCGAACCCATCTAAACAAAGTTTAAATAAAAGCAACAATTGAAAAATAGAAAATAAACCTTTTGAACAAAAATGATTGTGTATTATTTTTAAAAGTTCTTCTAAAATGAATTGTGACTAAATTTAAGAAAGAGAGCTACTCAACAAAAATAATGAAAATTCGTTATAAAAAAACCAAACAAGCAAAATAAGAAAGTTTGATATAAGAATTGAAACAGAAAGTGTGCAACTTTGAGTGATTCAAATTTTGTATTAGAAAATTGTCTTTTTTAGAAAATGCAAACCCAAGACGTTAAATACAATTTAGAGGAGAGCACTTATCTTTCTCATTTTTATTAATTTTTAATGTTTTATACCCTTTAGATTTTTTCAGGAAAATGTTCATTTCACTTAGGCAGGAGTCATCAAAGTTCAAAATGAATTTTTATTTCAAATAAATAAGACAAATAATGGAATATTTACTTAAATCTTAAAAAGTTAGTAAAAAAGTAATCCTAGAAATCAGCTATTTCTGGCTTAGCCTGTCAATCCAACTTTTTAAAAAAAAATTTCTAACATTTCAAAGTGTCAATCTATAGAGCAGTCAACTCTGGCACAACAAGCCTATCATTAAGATACCCAATCAATATTTATAGCTAGAGCATAAGAAGCATTGTATACAGACCACTTTACTTTTTAACAAGAATTTCTGGAGAACTAGGTGAGAATCAATTCCAGTTAGACAGCCAATTCTGGATTTATGCATCTAACATTCAATAATACAATTCCATATACAATTTTTTTTTTCAATTTAATTCTACAAATTTTGGTTTCAAATCTAGAATCAAAATTCCATCAAATGAAATTTTCTTTTTAAAATAGGGTAAAAAATTATTTATTTATTACAATTCTTTAAAACATTTCCCTAAAATAGAACGTTTGTATCAAGAAGTATGTTGAAAAAAAAAATAAGATGAATAAACATTTTAGAACCTTTCAAATTGATAAAATAATTTTTTTAATTAATTAATTATTGATTTCTAGTTCAAAAAATTTAATTTGTCTAAAAAAAAAAAACTACAAGTTATTTCTTCTATTCTAAATATATTTAATCAAAACCAGAATAATGTTAAAAGAAACTTCAATTTTGCAGAAAATTTACAATACATAATAAAAAGGTTTAACAAATTATAAAGCAAACACAAGAATATACAAGTACTAGAAATTTTTATTCTATTTTTCATTTTTCATTTATTTCTTCAAACTATTAAAAAAACTCTCTGCTTATTTTAAAAAAGCAAGAGGCAGTGAAGAATTTTGGTTGAAAAAGGGTTAAAAGCAAACAAATAAAAAAAATTTCTTTTAAAATCTGAGTATTTTTTCTTGGATTTCTAATACATGAATCTAATTTTGTTTATCATTTAATTTTGTAGATTGATGCAATTTCAGAAATTAGTAGTTCAATTTTTTTTCTTTCAAAGCATTAATAAAAATTATATTAAAGTAAAAAATAATATGCAAACCATTTAGAATCTGATTATGATAAACTAAAAAAGTCTCTTCAGATACACAACTTAATATACATCCATTTTTAACTTGGTAATTATTAGGGCTGTAACAATATTCATTTATTAAAGAATATGCTTGTTACAGCCCTAATTATTAAGGCTGTGACAAGAATATTCATTAATAAAAGCATATTGTCACAGCCCTGGTAATTATCTTTTGTCTAGAGTTTTCAGTCTGTAATCTTAAACACAAATAATCAAGACTGAAATATTCCAACAGACATTTTCTTGGTGCAACAGAAAAACAATTGGGGGGGAAGGAAATGAGAAATAATTTTTCTTCTAAATATTCTGGTTTTTAAAGAGAAAAGTCTGAATGGGGCAAAAGAAGCAACAAAAAAATAGAAAAAAAAAGGTAGGGTTATGATTATTGAAGATGAAGCATTAAGAAGAAGAAGAAGAAGTGGGGAAAGAAGGAAAAAAGAAAGCAAAGAAAAAGAAAAAAGGAACCAAAGAAGAAAAGAAAGAAACTGAAAAAGAAAAAGTGGTAAAGAAGAAAAAGAAAACGAAGGAGGATGAGGGTGAGGAGATGAAGAAGAAAAAAATGAAGAAGACAAAGAAGACAAAGATTAAAGAAACTGAAGAAGAAGAAAAAGAAGAAGTAAAGCAAAAGAAGATGAAGGAGGATGGTGAGGAGATGAAGAAAAAAAAGGCAAAGAAGAAGAATACAAAGAAGAAGATAAATAACAAAGAAGAAGATAAATAAGAAAGGAGAAGAAAAAGAAGAAGAAGCTTTCATTTGGCAATTTATCTCAAAAGATAAGGAGAAAAATCCATCGGCCATGGGGTGGGTGCAAAGGGAATAAACTAGGGGAAATGAAAAAGAAAGTCAAAATTAGAATCATTGGCACTGTGCCATTTTGGGTCTGATCCCAATAGACTAAAGACTGTTCTTTCATGAAGGCCCCACCATTGGACAGACCACACCCACTTTTACTGACAGATTTTTCTTGCACAAATATATAATAAAATAATAAAAAGAAAAAAGAAAACATTGCAGGTCAACTTATAAATACAAATCAGCAGCAGGCATAGATGTTCAGAAACAAATTCTTGCAAAACCTATTTTAAGAAGAGGATTCCATCTATTTATAATTATTCTATACTTAGATATTATTGCTAAAATGGTTTAGATTAAAATGTTCAAAGCAAAAATTGGTTTAGATTGAAATGTTCAAAGCAATAAGAAAGCATTTTTCAAAATGCTCACTTGGCATAACTAATTATTCCCCCTAAAAAAGGACAAAAGTATTTAATTTTAGGCACAGCAGATCATAAATAGAATCCTTTTTACAAGTTATTTTAAAAGACACAAATATTCAGAAATAAATCTTTAAAAACTATAAATAGAATCTTTTTTTATTTTAGGAAATTTTTTCTTTTTACAGAAAATTCAGTCTAATTATTCTTTAAAAAAGAAAAAAGTTTCTTGTGTTGATGTTCACATCAAAATACATTAATCATTCATTCAATTTAAATTATGATTTGATTTATACAGTCAATAAGAAAAGTAGGACAAGTCACCAAGCCTATATATGGATACTAAAACAGAATATACCATTAAACTTGAGCCAGAAATCACACTGAAGAAAAATTTGCAATAAAATTCAATAAGGCATAATAAAATGAAAATGAAAGCCAAATGAAATTGATTCACAAGATTTATGAAGGAAACATTGAATTTGTACAGACATCTCAATTGAACCAAAACTAAACTAGTTTATGCTCAATAAATCTCGAATGAAAGGACAAAGAGTGAGTGACTAAGTTTGGATAGAGTAATGGATAAGACCATAAAAACTTCCAGGAAAGGAAAGTAGTAACAATGAAGAAGCAACGATGCTAAATGATGAAGAAGAAAAACTTTCTGTCTCTCTTTTGAACAAGGTCAGTGTCTATAATGAGCTTTCATTGGTAGAAATCAGGCTTAATAAGGAGGACAAAGATGGACAAAATTCAGGATTAGGTTTTCCAATGACAATAGCACTTTATTTCAACTAAAAAGATTATTTAATAAGAATTATTAAAAGAAATAATAGAAATTTTAAAAAAATTAAATAATTTAGGAAAAAAGTTTAGAAAAGAAATTGAAATTATTCTATGAAAATAATCTGTTTTGAGCTAAAGTTGAAGGAAATCTCAAACTCTGACCTCACAAAGAATTAAGAATTGAAATTATCTTGAAGTATTGAGAAGGAAGAGAAGATTTTGTTTGGAATGAATGTGTATGTGTGTGCGTGTACATGCGTGTGTGCATGCGTGTGTGTGTGTGTGCATATGCATGCATGTGTGTGTGTGTGTATGCATGAATGTTGTTTTTTTTTCTTAATCATTTGTGATGGATGAGTTGTCATAATGATAACAATAGCTATAATGATGAGGACAACAGCCCAAAAAACAGATATCCAAACAACCTTTTTTTCTTATGAAATATACTTTGTTTTTTTAAAGACTATTTTGAAAAATAAAAGTGATAATTTTATATAATTTAAAGTCTTAGAAAAAGTCTAAATACAAAATATTCATTAAAAATGTTTAAATCTAATTTTATTTCAGAAATAATTTAAATTTAGTGCAAATTTGTTTGGAATAAAATGAAAAAAAATCAGATGTTTAGAGAATTATAGATTATCTGTGACTTTTTTGTTCTGTGCTATTTTACTTGGCACAGGTGTTGTGAGTCATGTAGGAAACATTGATCACTTTGCAGGCAATCACCTTGAAAGAAGGACTCCTATTCAGCCAATGGCTCTTTTTATTATATTGTGTTAAAACCAGATTGATTATTATTCATTGTTTGCTTAAGGCATCCTAAAAGAAGGAGGTGCCAAGTAAGTGAGGGATGATCATTTTTCCAATGCTACAGTGATGGAGCATTTGCTACTCAAGCATATTAATCTAATCTTATGTCAAACCACGGATTTGTACTTAATTAAACCATAGTTTGGTTCTCAATTAAACCATGGATTAATTAGGTAAATAAACCTGATGACTACATCACTGAGTTTTTTTTCTCTGAAAGGTTTTTATTTTTGTGTTTTAAAGAATAAATTTTTAAAAAAGTTAACAAATAAAAACAGTAACTGAAAGTTTTCTGTAATACAACTCAAAGCTAACCCTAACTAAATAATTTATTTATTCCAAAGATAAATTTCCACATTGTTGTAATGCTGTGAGTGGAAATTGAAAACAAGTGAAATGGAAGAAGAAATAATATTATTAACTCAAAGGAAGCAATTATCTTCGAATCAATCGAATTCACCTAAATTGTCTTATGATCCCTACAAGTTTTCTACATTTCTTTAGATTGTTTTCCCTGACAGATGCCTTGGTTATTTTTTGGGGGGGATATTTCAATTCCAGACTTCTTAAAACTTCTGTTAACTTATTTTGCTTTAATAAAAAAAATTCATCCAGTTGAACTATATTTTTTTTTAATTTAAGGAAACAGGAACTAAGGAAAACTATTTCAACATTTTACTTAAAATGAATTCTAGGTTTCCATAAAGAAATTTCAGTCAAACAATAGGTTAGAGTTCAATTAAGGAGAAAAAAATCTATTTTTTTTTCATTTTATAACCATATCTAAAATTTGATCAGAAAACTGAAATTGGGTCTTTTTGGGTTTTTTATGTTCACGTTTTGAGAAAGTTAGAATAATAATTTTGCTTTAACTGAAAAGTTGAATATTTAAAAAAAGAAACATTTTTTAATGTTTTAATTTATTTTAAAGTTCATTTCTTATGGAATTCTATTTCTTAAAATGATAAGAAAAACCTGTTAAAAGTCTTTATCTTTATAAACCCTATTATAAAAATCTTTCTTCATAGTCCACAGTCGACTGTAAGGAGTGAGTAAGTAAGTGAGTGAAGGAAGGAGGGAGCTGGGAGAAATGAATCCTAATTGATTTGGATTTTAACAGAGTATAAACAATTAAAATTCTGTGTATGTTTTTCATCTATTCAACTAAGAGCATCTTGTCATAGGGTTAGAGTGTTTGAGTGCACAGATGGAGAGTCAGGACTATCAGTACCCAAAATTTTCTTTAGCAGTGAAGCAGAGAATGGCAGCAGCTGCAAGGGATATCCTGGCCCTGTTTATCCTGGCCTGTCAGCAGGTTTCAACCGCATAAATCCTGTTAGTCTCATAAGATTTGGCTAAAAAAACGCAAGCATCAAGTGTATCCTGATCAGTTCCCCTCCCTCATTGGAGAAATGAAGATTAATGACATGCATGGTGACTACGAAGGAGCAAGAATTGCATATCAACCTTTCTTGATTGAATGGGAAAACAGAATCAAAACAGATTAAATGATTGAAACTAGAAATTGGTCATTGAAAAAAAAGGGAAATATTACTAACATCACAATTCAGGAAAGCTGAAGAGAGAGGTAAGGCAAATTTTATGGAAGACATTGTTTATACTGAGATATCTTGGTATTGCTCTATCTCCACACCCTTGGGTGCTGATATGAATATTAAATGTATGTATTTATATATATTGGCACCCAATGCAGGGACGGTGGAGCATTGGTAAAAGCTTGGGCTCTGAGATCATATTACAAGAGTTCATATCCCAGTCAAAACCATTACTTTTACTTTAGCAGTCTCGGGCAGATGGGGCTAGTTAACTCAGGAGAGCAGCTCATTTAGGTGAAGGGTAACACTGAATGTAAAAATCCCAAGTAAGAGCACGTAAAAATGGCCTTGTACCAAACTTGGGTTGGTGCTCACCTAGTAAATATCATATTGGCACCCAAAAATTACCAATATCTTTCCTTTTAACCAGTTATTAAGAATCATTGGTTCCAAAACTAAGAAACTAAAAAGAAAAAGTAATCTTTCTGGTCTTGAAATTGCTAAAAATGATGATGTACAATAACAGAGATCCAAGTTGATCCAAAACAGTGACAGAATAAATGAATGTATTTATGAGACAAATGATAGAATGGCACTAAAGATGATACAAGGATATCAAGCAATATTTAAGATTTTTTCTTTCTCAGGTTTTGGATTTTGTTTAATTGATAGCTTTTTTCTTGGCCAACATTCAAAAGCATTTCTGTCAAGCTCTTCCAAAAAATCACAGATAAGAAAGAGTAAAATCAAGAGAATAAAGTCAACAGCTTACAAGTGTAAAAGAAAAACATTCAGAGCATATTAAAATCAATATTTTTTTTCTTTAATAATCAATGAAATCAAAGAGTTTTTTTTTCAATTCTAGTCGAAGCCCAAACATGAAACAGATTTATAGAAAGTATAGCAAAGTCAAAAAAGAGGAAAAGTGAGAAGTTCATACAATTTCAACTTGACTTACAAAAAATTACTAAAAAAATTCATAGTATAAAATGAATCCCTATAAAGCCTCAATCCAAGCTGGTCCTAACAACAAAGGATGTTCATCAAGCTGACAGTTCATATTTGCTTAAGAAAATAGTAAAAATAATATTACTTCTTTAGGAGTGAATTTATCACACCAATTCTGTTCAGAAGAGATTTTGCCTTTTTTTTTCTCAACACTTAACGAATTGAGCAAATCAAACCTGGTTTTAAAATTGAAGTCAAACTTTTAGAAATTAAAAAGATTTTCAATTCAAGCCTTCTCATGATACCATTTTCATAAATGGTCTTTTAGCTGTGATAGATTTGATAATAGATGGACAAAAATCTTCAAAATGAAAAGAATTAGTAAGATTTATCACAAATTTTAGTTTAAAGGGATAAATGAATAAAAGGCTAACATCAATCCAGAGAGACATCTGAAAAACTAACAAAAAAAAAGTTTGGAACAAAATGACAAATAAACCAAGAAACAAATCACACAGCAGAATGAATAAGTTGCTCTTAAAATACTTAATGACAAAAAGAAAAGAAAGTCATCTTGCTTGACTAAGTGAGAAAACTCAATTCAAAGGAACAGTCAATACTCTACCAGCAGCAATACAATCTAGTGAAATAAAAACAGTTACTACATATGTTAAGATTTGGGTTTCAGGAACAAGTTCACTGTGATTCTCAATGTGAAAATAATCTTCACAAACATAAATATATACAATAATAATGAAACATGGGCAAAATGCTGAACAAAAAAAAAATCAGAAATGAAGTTTAGAAAGGCAAATCTAAAACAAAATTATGTTTAAAGATTTGATCATTTGTTAAATATCAAAAATTATGTTATACAGCACAACACCACCTAAACTTACTCTATGTGATTTGTCCGCAAAGATATTTCTAGATCTCTGAGGACTTGTGTAGATGTCGCATCACCAAGCATTTTCCGTTTCTGGAAAAAAATTTAAAAAAAGAAATCATTTAATGCAGTCAAATATAAATTTGAAAAAACATAATTTGGAATTTAAAAAAAATAGAATAAAAAAAAAGAGATTTAAATAGAACATTTGAATTTGAGAATATCTAGCATCTAGATCATTTCAAATGAAATGTTAGACAATAAAAACCAATTCCACTCAATGAATTCACATTTATTATCATTGGTCTTTATCACAACTTGGTATCTATTTCAAGAAGTTGATTCGAAATTCTATTTCATAAGTATTACATCCAAAGCCCTTACAGCTGCCAGGTTCTGAACTCAGTCTATTGATGTAAACTTAGAGATCACTATTTCTCATTGGTTTCCATATTGCAGAATTTCTCTCCTTTTTCTAGATATTTAAGCAGACTAACTTTTATGAGATTAATATAAATATTAATAATTTCAGTTTTCATCATAAACACAAATAATAGATCGTTATAAGTATTTTTAATTCACATACAATTCTAAATATTTGCTTAAGAAGAAAAAAAAACTTTTTCTTAAAATATGGTTCAATAAATTACCTGGTTTATTTATTTATTCATTTCAATGCACTTCTTTGGACAGAATGAAAGTGAGAATGAAGTTTTTTAAAAGAAAAAAAATTGTAAAGAGTTTTTAATTTTGGGGGCTCCTCTTTTTAGCCTGATAGAAATCGGTTTCTAGACACTATAAGAAAAACATTTCTTCAGAAGCAATTCTAGAAAATCCCCCCCCCAAAAAAAAAAAAATCTTAACAAATCTATGAGGATTTATTTATTCAGATGTGAAACATCAATGAAGATGGATTTAGAAATTCTTAGGAAACTAAAATCTCAAGAACTTTAATTCTAATTTTGGATTTAAATATATCAATTCATTCAATTGCATCAATATTTAAAAAAAAAAAAAAAAGAAAGAAATGCCATTGTAATTAATACATATATACTTGGTGAGCAGCAGCACCAACCAAGTTTGGCACAAGACCATTTTTTTAAAGGGAAATGCAATGGTTCAGACTGATATTTGAATTCGTGTACTACAATTCCAGAGCCCGGGCTTTTACCAATGCTCCAACTTCGCTGCCATTGTAATTAAAACAGGAAAATAAAGACTTTTGGACTTTAAAGGAAAAAATATTTTTATAGCAATTTATTATTGTTTTCTTTTTTTTTGGGGGGGGGGTGCTTTTTTAAAAAATCAATTCTAAAACTTTTTTAATGTATTTCACAAGAGGTTTTTTGGAGAGAGGCAATTTGGTAGATTTCAAGTGAAAAAAATCCCTTGTTCCAATCAATAAAATGGAAGGAAAGTAAACGGCAGTTTGTAAATGCTTTTACAAGATTGGAAACAGAAAGAGAGAATCCTTGTATTGTCAGATGAGCCAAATTGGATAATAATTTCATTCTTGCACTTGTTGACCACTAATTGCATTTGGCAGTGATCAGCATTATCCTAATCATTATCTTACTTAAGAAATGGGTTCTATTACTCAGAACTCTAATCAGTAAAAAAAACCATTTGGCTTTTAGTGTTTCAGGTCATTGGAAATATTGGAACATAAAAACTCTTTATGGTATCAAAGAAAGAACAATTATTTAATCAAGTTCTAATCATAAAACTTTACAAAAAGATCATAAATACAATTTGGAATTATTGTTCCAGCAACTTAACAATGTGGTCGGCTGCCTGGATTGCTTACTGACTAAATGTTTGAAACTTGTATAAGGGACCACTTAAACATCTTACTAAATACTTATTTTAATTAGCTTCAAGAAATAATTAAATCTTCAACAAAATTCAAATTCTAAAAAATTAAATTTTATCCAAGATAAAGTAAAATACAAACATTCTAAAATAAAAATGTTAAATATTTTGTAGAACTTTTCAAAATTATTTCCTTGTTAATCGACTTATAAATAGAAAAAGTAATCTGTAAACTTTTAAATACATTATTTTATTTATTTAACAATTAATACCAAATATAAAAGCAACTACATAAAAGATAAGAAAACTATTTCAAATTTGAACTGATTGGTTGTTATCTGCTAACACTAGAACTTCTGACCAAAATGAATTCTGCTTTTTTCCAATGAAAACCAAGATTAATACATTATAAATTGTTAGCATTCCCAAAGTATTTCATTTAAATCATTATGTTCATCTGAATGTACTTTAAATTCTATGGGTTTTAGATTATTATAGAGTTTGTATAAACAATCCAATTTATTACAAGTTAATCAAACCAGAAAATCAGTCAAAATGAAAGCTTATTGAATTCTTAAAAAAAACAAATTTTTTCACAAATTTATGTAAATGATATTTTGAAGCTTGATAACAAAAATGAAATGAATATAAAATTGATTTCCATAAGACAACATTAAAAGAGCATTTTAATCTAGACTTGGATTAATTCTTAAGTCATTACACTTGTTTTGTTTTGGATCAGGATACTACTAGCATCTAGATCATTTCAAATGAAATGTTAGACAATAAAAACCAATTCCACTCAATGAATTCACATTTATTATCATTGGTCTTTATCACAACTTGGTATCTATTTCAAGAAGTTGATTCGAAATTCTATTTCATAAGTATTACATCCAAAGCCCTTACAGCTGCCAGGTTCTGAACTCAGTCTATTGATGTAAACTTAGAGATCACTATTTCTCATTGGTTTCCATATTGCAGAATTTCTCTCCTTTTTCTAGATATTTAAGCAGACTAACTTTTATGAGATTAATATAAATATTAATAATTTCAGTTTTCATCATAAACACAAATAATAGATCGTTATAAGTATTTTTAATTCACATACAATTCTAAATATTTGCTTAAGTAGAAAAAAACTTTTTCTTAAAACAAGGTTAAATAAATTCAGTTCTAAAGTCAAGTAGACAAAACTAAAATAACCTAAAAAAATGCTAGAGGAAAATAATGATTAACATTAAATGAGAACAAAACAAAAACCATATGGGCCTTGGAAAGTTGAAAATGTAAAATTCAAACAAAAAATTTTTTTTTCCAATTGTTATAATTAGAAATGAATTACTGATATCATCAAATTTTGTTTTAGACTAAAATAACCTTATTAAATGAATCAAGATGTTGTACAATCTTCCGATATACAGTTTCTAATTTGTATAGAAAATACTAAAATATATTCTATAAAGATGTAGCAAAATAAAAAAAAACTTTTAATACTAATATTTAAATATTGTTAAAATATATCAGTGACTGCCAATAACTAAACATTTTAATGATTTCTTATGAACCTCAGCTTCACAGACTATTTCTATAGATTCTCAAAAAAACATCCTAAACAAAATAAACATTTAAAAAAAAAATTGAATTCAGTTTCCTTTCTATGAATATAGAAGTGAAAACTGATATTTTAATTGTTAATTTTCTATAGATCAAGGTCAAATAATTACATTATAAACACACTATGTCCCTGTGTGTTATATATATGTATATATATATATACAGAGAGAGAGAGAAACAATGAATAGTTTGAAATCAAAATGTGAAACAAATATTCATATGATTGAAAATCATTCATCAAACGACTAACCACAATTTTTCTAAGCTGATCTTCAGATTATTTCATCATCCTTAGTGACTTCTTGTCTACACAAATGATATTAACCTCTGCATGGAATCTACTTTCCTAGTGGTTCATTGTATTCAATCTTTTGTATTGGCCTACAAGTTCCAATTGAAGCTCAACCTATATGTTGGTCTGTTGTTTTCAAGTTTCTTCTTCAGGCAAGGCCGGTCCCATTCATATTGACACTGGTCGAATAGCTTTTATATTGAACCCAGTTTGGCTTGCTCCAAGCTTAATGTGTTTGGAGAGATGCCATGAAAATTTGCTCACAATTATGATGTCATGGAAAGGAAGATTTCTAGGAAGATTCATCAAGTTTTTTTTGGCACACAAACAAACAAAAAGAATTGACAAGAATTCCCAACATTTCATGTTGTGCTAATCAAAAGAGTTTCATTATCAAATGAATATTGGTTTTTCACATTAAGGATTCCAATAACACAAGGCTTTCCATACCAAATGAAGTTTGTCATTTAGTAGAAAAGATTTATTCATAGGATTAGAAAAAACAGTCTACACTACTTTAAAAACTCAAACTGTATGATCGAGGATTTGTTAATTCAAAAAACAGCAAAAGAACTATTTGCTTTTTCTTCTTTTATCAGAACTTCTTTTCCAGGAATAAATGGACTGGCTTGATTTTGTTTTATTAAAATTCAGGTTAGCCCGTTGGTTAAATTATTTATTTAAAGAGCATATCGACCTTCATTGGGTCATTTAACTTCCTAATTGTTATTTGTAGGGAAAAATAGTTTCATTATAATAACATGTGTGTGAGCATTTTTATTGATTGTCATCAAGGAAATGCCCATGATTTTTATGAACTCAAGTACCTTCATATTTGATAGCAAACATAATTTAAGATTTATGTTTATTCCTTTTTAGGAA
The DNA here is from genome assembly GCA_034780655.1 of Idiosepius hallami. Taxonomy (NCBI): domain Eukaryota; kingdom Metazoa; phylum Mollusca; class Cephalopoda; family Idiosepiidae; genus Idiosepius; species Idiosepius hallami. The sequence continues at coordinate 728,183 of JAUZSX010000017.1, read as the reverse complement.
TATCTATGTAGAGTGAGTCTGAGTGTGCGTCCACATACACATAAGCTATGGCATGTGATCAGTTAACTAAAAATTTAAGAACATCAATAAAATTTATTTTGCTTTTTCGGAATCCGAATAATAGTTGTACAAAATTTATTTTGTCAAGTAAAAATATATGAATGAAACTATTTGATGACAATCACAAACCTGTTAAACGTATAGTGATGTTTTTATTTATAGATTTGTTTGGGGTCTTTTTTCTTGAAAATTAAAAGACAGGAATTTAAACTAGAGTTGATTGAACTGATTATGCAGTCATGCAAATATGACCATTTATATCCAATTCAAAAGTCAAATGCCAATCTGTAAACAAACCTCATTTTCATATTCTCATTACTAAGCTTTCTATGGAATTCCCACAAACGATTAGACTACATTTTTTCATGCTATTTCTTTATCCAGACCATTCTATCAACTTGTATGATATTAAATAATCATTATTTCTATTGGGTAAACACACGAGTATTTTTATAAATCTACATAAACACACATACTTACATAAAGAGAAAGCAAACTAATATTTTTATGTGAAATTACTGAAGAGATTAGGAAAAAACCTTTGGACTATATTTGCACTTGAAGATGATAATTTTCAAAAGAATCTAAAACCATACATTTAATGATTATGAATTAGTTATTAAATAGAAAGATTCTTTTTAAGCCAAAGTTAAAATGGAGAAGGAAAACATTAGTTTCTATAAAATTCATTATGCCTTAATAATTTTAAATTAGTTTCAGATTCTAAAAATTTATTAATTAGGAATTGAATCCGACTGAAAAATCTTGAATGAAAACCGTGATTAAAAAAAAGTGAGAGGTTTAAAATCATTCTTTTAATATATTTTAAGAATTTTTTATTAGGAGTGAAAAATTAAATATTATCAAGGGACCTAAAGTTAGAAATATAAAAAAAGGATTGAAAAATACAAATTACAATTGATTTTAAAAACAAAACTTTTCACTTCATTTATAAAGCGGTTTTAATTTCGTAAGAATATCTGATCAAATATTCTGTAAAACAGGAAATAAAGATAAAGCTACTTAAAAAGAATTTTACTATAAAGATGAAAATCTAATTTTAAAAATGGAAAAGCCATTCAATTCAAATCAACCAAAACTATTTTCTATCTTGGAAGGAAGTTAGAAAAACAAAAAAGTCAAATTTGTTAAATGGAATAAAAATTGGTTATGAATGGAAAACAAACTGATTTTCTTGAAAAAAAAACTTTTGTGAACCAAGAGAAGATAAATGAATGGCAAACAGCAGCAAAAATAAATCAGATCTGTAGGACAATCAGGATGGCATTACTGGGTAGGAAAAGGATTACCAATTTAAGAGGCATGCCACACCAAGATCATCATCATCATCAGTAATAGGTGTAGATGCAAGTAGTGATACCTTATGGATAGGCACCTACCAGAATGTTGAATTGGACGCAGAAGCTGAGAAGCTGTATTAAGGCCCAGTAAGAGAGCCTGAATAGGACCATCAAGATTCTACTGACCAAGATCCAGATGCACATGCCTGGAAGATCCAGGTAAACTAAAGGCTGCAATGAAATAGGCAGCAAAGGCCAATCACCAACATGCCAGTCAACAACAAAGCACTTGCAATGACAGAACAACAATTATAATTGGGGACAACAGAAGGAAGGAAAGAAGAAAGGAAGGAAAGAAGAAAGGAAGAAAGAGAAGGGAGGGGCTTAAGAAGGTCTTATTTGCTTTTATTGTGCCAAAAATAAAAGACAAAATCATTTCATAAAGTTAGCAAAAAAATTAGCCTGAAGCTGGATTGTCAGAAAATATGACTAATGCTGAATATAGTAGTTTAAGTAAATTATCAAATTGAATATTAAAAAATAATCTTTCTTGAAATGAAATTTAGCTTTAATTCAATTTTAATCTGACACAATTTTATCCAAGTTTCATAATTTTTTAAATGAAATAAAAATGCTTATTTTGCATTTCAATTTATTAAAATAATTCTTTTAATTAACTTGATTTTCATGGAATTATTTTATATTTATTTATAATAATTTGTATCCTTTTTTATTTGCTTTGAACAGTGGGTCCATTTTTTATTTATATTTAGCTTTCGAATATATCAACTCTCTGATATAGCTCAAAGGTTATAAGTCAAGGTTTATACAAGTAATAATCATCTAAAAGTTTCAGGTTTAATAATGACAACCAATAAATGTAGATAATCACAAGTAGACAAGTATACATAACAGAAGAAGAACAATGAAATGAGTTGTTGCTCCATGAAGAGTCTCCATATCAATTAAATTATCAAATGATCAGAAGGAAGGCTTAGATGAGTTCCAAGTCAGAAACATCTTGTGGCTCTCGGTTCAAACAAAACAACATGACAAGTAACTAAGAATGCTTCAGAAAATAGTTGAGTTCAACTTAACAACGACGACTTAGCATTGTTGATTGAATACAAGATTCAATATGCAGTTTCATGAATGCTAGCAAGTTTGACAGGAAGATTCCAACAAGTGACAAGTAACACTTGAAGAAGGCCTGAGAGCATACTGTCTGTAACATTGTGTACCTAACCAAGATGAAAAGAGAATTATCAGTTATGTATTCACAAATGCTGAGTTTATAAAGGAGAATGATCAAATGAAAAAATATGATCTTAACATTTATTTCATAGTACTACAGCATCAAGATAGAATGTTGTTAGTAAAAGCAAAAAACATTTATGCCTCAAATGAAATAAGCTTAAAAAAAAAAAAACATCAAGTTGACGTCCAAAAAAACAACAAAAAATCACTTGGAAATTCAAGGAATTTAAGAGAAGATTACAATGAGATTTAAGAATCCAAGTAAAAAAAATTATTTAAAAAAAGAACAAAAAAACAGTATAAATACTTACATATAACGTTCGAACTCTGTGATTACGACTCGCCCGAGGATCCAGATATGTCCGTAGTTTGTTAAGGTAGACATTTGGTGGATCTTTGGCATGTACTCTTTCCTAAATAAAAAAATAAATATAAAGATTTTAGGATGAGCTTTCAAGTTGAGATGAAAGCAAATAAAAATCCTTTCATTCACTAGAATTCTTTTTTTCTTTTTTTAACCTCATAATTTTAATTAATAAATTGGTAACAAAAATTACATTGATTTGTTTTACGGCATATCAACCTTTTTGTGTCATTTAAGGTTTCAAATCTAAAAATATGTCCAGTTTTATTGTGTGTGTATTTTTGCTTTGTCTTCTTCTCCATAACTATTTGGTTTTGATTTGTAGATTAAAGAGATTTAGGAAATTCTAAATTCTGAAGATGCTTGTAAATCATTTGAGAGTTTGTCTCTTTAATTAAAACCAGGATTTATCAGAATTGGTCAAATGTGATTCTAGCAAAAGAAAGTAAACAGATCATTCATAAAGAACATAAATGGGCTTCATTTGTATAGAAATAATCGACAATGTTGAAGCTTTTTTTTCTCACTTTTTTTTATCTTTTAGATTAAAATTTTATTTTAGTATTCCTAAGTACTCAATATTATAATTTGAATCCAATCATTCATCTAAAATTCAAAGCTCAGTTAAGCATTATTTCATAGATTAATACTAAATAATTTGTAAATGAATGCAAAAATGTATATTAAACATGAATGGTAATAGGTCTTCTGGGTTTATTCGACTTTCAATACAGCTGAGACTTAACGAGCCTAACAAAAAGACGGCCCCTGCTGTCAATAATGTTAAAGATAAAGGGACAATGTTGTGACAGGATTAAATCGCAAGAGAAAATCCCTAACATTCATTTCTTATGAATCCATTTTTGGTGACAGTGTTCCTCATCTTCAGAGTTGTTGTTTCAACACATGAAGCCCAACTAACTCTCTGACCTTCTTCAGATGAATGAACCATGGCAGAGGAGGAATGTTGAGTCTCAGAAATGTATCCCCAATAGTTACTGCCCTTGGGTAGGATTGAAACAACCATTTTCAAACAATGCTCACCTGACACAATGGTGAACTTCAATGCCTTTATTTCTTGCAAACAGAGTCCCATGGATTCTTGCATCATAAAAATCCACTTTATTTTTTTTTATCAATTCTTCCATTATTGGGTCAGAACCAAATTTTTAGTCTATTTTGGGGGATTCTTCGAAGATAAAGCTTCATAATCTGTATGTCCATTTTTGCAGACTGGCGTCATTATCTTTATTGTAATTGTTTCACCACGTACCAGAGGAAGGCCAAAGAATTAGTGAAACGTGGTCAAACAACAACTATGAAAAGGAAGACAACACTTTGCAAAAACGGATATACAGATAATTAAGCATCATCTCAAAAGATTAAAAAAAAAAAATAGACCAAATTCATTTTGGTCAATTTGGATCATAACAAAATAATCTGTCTCATTTCATTCTTATTTAAAAACAAAAACAAAAAAATGAGGAGGTTTTAATGAATGACATGGATTAAGTGTTTTTCCTCTGGTTGAAAGTTAGATTTTGTCTATGTAATTTTTTATTTCATTATTTTTATTGATTTTTGCAACTCTTTATCTGTAACATTATCAACAGCATTTAGAGCAATGGTTACGTGTTACTTAAAAATTATTACGTGTCATTTTGTTAGGCACGTTAAGTCTTGTCTCAATCTAAATTGAAATAAATATTTAAAGAAAAGTGATTTATCATATTGTCTCTGATTCAACAAGTTATAAATTGTCGAATAGCATTTTGAAATTGGTTATTTGTAAGAAATAAATATTGGTACATCAATGCAATAAATATTCTTAGCTTGGCTATAATATTTAATGGACTTTTCACATTTAATAAAATGCACAATAATCCATTGAAAGGGGATGATCCACATGTCTCACTGTTTCTTTCTCATTGACCACTACTATCTGATTTAGCTTACTATGTGAAGAATAGAAATATAGCAGCAGGAGCAGCGATAGCAGAAGTATCTCAGTAGTACAATGAACTTCACATTATTGATTAAGGTCTTCATGGAGTGATAACAATCTATATCAACTTGCTATGTTCGAATGGAGAAAATGATGGAAGGTTAATCAGAAAGAATTATTTATTTAAACATTAAAAAAAAAGATTCAATTTCGAAATGAGTTTTGAAATTTGATCAACAAATTCTCAATTAAAATTATCAAAATTATTAAAAAAAGAAAAAAAAAAGCTTTTGTTGAAAAAATTCAAACTAGTTAATGAAAGGCTTAGATCGACAAACCAATTTTATTTGCCATTACGAAAATATGAGAACTCTCTCTTTCTCTCTCTCTCTTGCTCCCTCTCTCTCCCTCCCTCAAAATATTGCAAGCCTAGAAATAACATTGGCGGCTGCTGCTACTACTACTACTATTATTTATAAAGTGCTTTTCCAAACTGGAAATCTGTCGTAATGTGACGGATTTCGAGAAAGGATATTCCTATGAATTCTAGAGAAAGGCTTCCATTCTTTCCTCCTTAGAAAATATTTAAGAAAAAGGAAAAACTCTTCATATCGTTAAGAAACAAAAAAGGCTTAAAATGTTTTAATGCTAAGATTTTAATTAGGTCAATGGATAATATTCATTGTTTAAAGCAAGACTGGATATAACTGAATATTTCCAGAAAAACATTAACAATAAAGGTATCAAAATAGATTTTTTAAACCTAGTCATGTACGGTAATTTTAAAAGATGTTGTAAAGAATTTTTAGATTTTGATTGATTAAATAAAAAAGGTCCAATTTTTCTAGTAAGGAAATGAGAATCTACTTTTACCCTTGGATTAAACTAGTTTTCTTTAAATCAAAATTTCAATAATGAATATAAATCAATTTTTTTATTAGAAGAGAAAACTGTGTTATTAGTGGATATTTCACTAAATATTTTATTAAATATTCCAATTCTATGAAGTTCAGTTTCAGTCACTAAGAAATTTGGATTGGACAAAATTCTTCCTATCTAATTTTTTTTTTTTTGTGAGTTAAAATAAAATAAAAATTGAACTTAATTTCATATAAGCAAACAATTCTTTGACACTTCCCATGGATCAACTTTATAAACAATTTGTTTTTTCCAATGCAAAATTTTTTTCTTACAGAAAATCAAGGAATTTCTCTCTTACAGAAAATCAAGGAATTCAAAAATAATTTGCAATAGCTTTTATAAGAAATCTTATGAAAATAAAGTCTATTTGTGAAAATGAATTCAAAGACATAAAATCAAATAGATTTTTTTTCTAAAAATATATTAGTGATAAAATCAACTGGTGATAAAATTTTAAATAAAAATTCATTGAATGATGAAAAGATGTCAAAAATCAGTTGCTTCAGCTCAGAGCCCATTCAGCAAAACAATCAAAATACGTCCAGTTTTGTTTAAAAGATAAAAAAATGTACAATTCTAAAATATAGATTTATTCTTTTCTCTTCTTTTTCTTTTGAATCGTTTGAATTTATTCAAAACTCAACAATTCATCCTTAAATAAAAAATTTAATAAACTAACTCTAAAGCCCTTTCGATTAGTTTATCTACAAGAGTAAATAAGTAGATAAAGTAAATAGGTATAGAATACTTGTAGAAAGCCAAGGATTCTTGTTTTCCATTGAATTTTAAACTATTCCAAATTCAATCCCTTTAGAATATTTGTTTCAGTAATCATACATCAAGGATTTCTATTTCTATTGATAATACTCTTTTAGAGGGAGGGTTTTTTATTATAATGTTTTATATGTTTAGTATAAAGTATATATATATAAGGAGAGGTAGGCACCGAAACGGTGGTTCACATTCTCTCCTGAAGACCCCCAAGATTAAAATAGTAGATGATTTGATCTTTACGTTGTGGATTTCCAAAAGACTCTCATAGAAGTTTTTTCTGATATAATTTTGAAAGCTACTTTTTTGGTAAGTTTGATTACTTTTGCAGTAATTTCCTTCTTCAAATTTCAAAAAAATTTATTTTTAATTAGGCAATTTCAAAAGTATTGTGTCGTAGAAAATCCCAATTATAATTTGATAAAAGAATTGCTGATAGGCAGTGTTGTTGTTAGCCACTTAGCACCTCCCGATGCAGAATGCGCCTTGCAGCGCCTTTACCCTGAAAAAGGCAAATTCCACCCTCTTCAACATACCGGAGGCTTAATAAAACAGACAGACAGACTGAGAGATGTATTCAATGTGATAACAATTTTCTAGTTAATCCTAATTACTTTGGTAATGTTTACATTACAAAAGATCTGTGAGGCCAAGGAGCCTTGCGGCCCTTAGGGAGCCTGTGGCCCCCTGTAATTCCAGGGTCTGTGGAGGCCCTAAGCATGGCCCTGTCTCTATATTTCAGTTAAGTTCATCCATAGTTGTTTTCAGTTAAGTAACCTCAACCTCAGGTAGGAAGACTCAGCATTCCTATATTGCGTTAATCCCCTGAAGCCCTGAGGTGAACTTGGCCAAACGTAGTGAGAAAAAATATCCTAAACTGCCAAAATGAAGACAAAAGTTCGCAAATAAAAATAAAACTCAAATAAAAGTCAGTTCAAAACTCACAAGGAAATAAAGATATCTTATTTAGAGCCTGCAAAACTAGCCTTGAGCCTAACTTTGGTTTGGTGTTTGAGCAAGTATATATCATATTTTATAAGGACATTTAAGAAGATCCTCAGATAGACTTAGCATGTATGGTCAAGTTGCATTGGAAACACCAGTTTCAATCAGATCACCAACGTTAAGCAACGTTGAGCCAGGTCAGTAGTTAGATGGGTGACCATTTAAAAATACCAGGTAGGTCAGCTAGTAAAAGAAAAATAGTTCAATTGATGATTACGGTGCACTTTACCTTGGTTATTGTCCATCTGTAAAGGTGTCCTCTTCTTCAAAGTTGCCGTACGTCTTAACCTGCCATGAGGACTACATTTTATAAATAGAGAAGCAGAGATTTTTAAACAACAAAGAAATTGAGATAAATTTTAGCAAAAATAAATCACAAGATATTGAAATACAATGTAACCCGGATATAGAGAAACAATTGAACCGATCAAGATTCATCAGCACCTGTTGAACCTTTACGAAGCTGATGTAGTTGATGCCAGCACAGTTAGGAGATGGTATGATATTTACTTGGTGAGCACCCCCAAGTTTGGCACAAGGCCATTTTTACGTGCTCTTACCCGGGCTTTATA
>JAUZSX010000017.1:689547-716210 GCA_034780655.1 Idiosepius hallami | reverse complement strand
AAAAAGCCCGGGTAAGAGCACGTAAAAATGGCCTTGTGCCAAACTTGGGTTGGTGCTTACCAAGTAAATATAATATAATATTGTGATGTTGTGAGCTTATACTCTTATTGGCATTATTGCAACAATTGTAATGGATTGTATAAGTTGGAATTCTGGCACACATTTTTTGTTTTTTTGCATTCCATTCTCCCACTTCATGTAGTGATGAAATTCATAAAGAGTTTATATTGTGTCAAAATAAAAAAATATGCAATCTCTAACTATAAAATATTTAGTTTCCTCATGATCTTGATTTTCAATAACTATTGCATTTAAAGATATTTAGGAAATTCTGGTTCTCCAATTTTTTAGTGGGGAAAGAAGATTGCTTTTCACATCACATCAATTAATGGTAATGTTAGAATTTTACAAATATATAGTAAATGCATCCTTAGATATATTGATAGCATGTGTTTAAAAGAAATTTTGCCTAGTTGTACTAAAAATAGATATACAATAGTAAAATTATAAATCGTTAATTTGCTTTAAAATGGATAGCGATTGATATTTAATCTCTCTTTTAATTACTTTTCAAGAGAAAGATTTAAAAAAAAATATACTCTGATTTTGATTTTTTTTATGTACTAATTATGGGTAGACCTGTAGATTAAACAAAAGAAAACCATGAAACACCATTTTGCTAAATGTATACACAACTAGTATGTTTTTTTATAATATTTGGTCAAGTGAAACAAGTTAGATTAAAATTCCCAATTTGTTTTGTGGAACTTAAAAAAAAAAGACCTACTAAAAATCTTTGCCCACCAAAAAATTTGGTTCTAACCTGATATTATTGATGGGAGAAGGTTGGATGCTGGTCATGACATTGCTTCTCATTGTATATTCATTATTCTGAGTTTTCTGAATAACTGCATTTAACTTTTGTACTTTTAAAAATATTCTTTGGTTAAGTAGTGTGTAACATTTTTCTAAAATTTAGTTTTAATTAGAGAATTAAAATGACAGCATTTTTACTAAAAGAATACTGTTTGTCAAAAGTAGATTTTTTTGTATGATGATTATCAATAATTACCTATTTTCATTAATCTACTTTTTTTTCTTGGTTTAAAATATTTTTGCTGAATTATTAGAATCAACTATTTAAGATATTGATAAATGAATTAACAAAAAGATTTTCAGTCTTTGTTATAAGAGAACAAAATGTGTAGTAATTAGCATTCACTGAATTCATGATTTGCTAATGAGATCTTATTTACAAATAACTAAATGCAAAGTGTTCTGGAAAATATCCATTGATTAAAACAGTTTAATTTTATCAAATTTTGTAATGCTTACAAAAACATTCAGATGCTTTTTTCCCCAAGAACATTTAAACTAGCTAAAATGGGTTGAAAAATATATGTTAAATATTTTTAGTTCTTTGCTTGTAGTCATGCTTAAACTTATAACTCCCAGAAATATAAATTATCATCTTCAGTTACACATAAAATAAAATACATTACTGAATGAAATTAATGAAACTTTCAAAAACCTGCATTTTCTTAATTTAATTCTAAGATACTTTAAAAATAAGAAACAATTCCCCACCACCACCTACAATGTAAAACTGGCCTTGTGCCTATCTTAGGTTTGTGCTTGGCTAAGTAGATAAATTCCCATCCCCACCTCCACAAAAAGAAATTGCCTAAAGAGAAAAATAACACTAAAAAGTATTTGGCTGAATAGAAATTATAATTTCTAGAAATGACACTGTTTTGAACAGTTTTCACTGTCTGAACAGACTAGATTGGAATGCCTACTTAAGTTTGCCTTAAATAATATGCTTTACAACAGATGTAGTCCTACTGTCTTTCCTTTAATCTTTGCCTGTTAATCCACTTACTATTTATGTCTCGTAACTTTATATAATATATCTTTATGCAATAAGAATGATACCTGTAAAATACTTTCCTCCTCCAGTAAAATAGCAAAGTGTCTTATTCTCGTTTTTGATTAAAGAACTATCCAATATGTACCTAATATTAAGACTTAAAACTAATTCTTAAAATCATGAGGTATCAAGGCATGGTTGAAAATGATCAGTTTAATTTGATCCCTTGCTTTTGCAATACATCAGAACTAATTGCCTAATTCTTATTTGAGATCTGACCAAGGACTTTTGTCAAGATATATTTAGATATGCCAGTAATGCTACCTTGTAATCAGCAAGGTAAATATATTGTGTGCCAAAAATATTTTTTTTATCATCATATGTTTTATTATATGGAACTAATTAAGATTTTTTTTCAGTATATAAAATGAAGCTGTTTTGTGACACTATGCTCAAATTATGCATAGAGAAAAATTGTTTTTAATAATCATATGAGCCTAATGCTAGAAAAAGCAACTGCTATTATGTGTATTACATTTAGGAAGTCACTAATAAGTCTTTTAAAATCTGGACAAAGATATGCTGGAGGGAAGGAAAACTTATTTTTGATGTACAAAAATAGAATAAAAACAATTGTTATAGTCTATCACTTTCAGTAGTTATTTGTTTGGGTTACAGATTCAGTCAGTTATAGTAATTTACATTTAGAATGTAAACTACTGTGAATATAATATTTCACTGTTAAGTATTATTTTCACACAATCTTGTTTTTTGTATCTATTTTCTTTTTTTACATCATTCACAATCCTTGTTAGTGTTTTATGGCATCCTTGTGTTTTAGCAAGATTAAACAAAAAGGGATAATGTATTGTCACCAATAAACTATAGTTTTAAAAAAAATTTTTAAAGGCCTGTACAATTGTAATATAAGCAAAATTTATTCTTATTCCTTTGTTTATATATCTTTAAAATTCATTTTTTGCCAAAGACAATTTAACTGTTACTAAATTTAATTAAAACTTTTTGTATATTGAATAGAAATTTTCTTTTTATATATATATATAATCCTAGCATTTTTTTTATTTGTTAAAATGCAAATGAAATGTTTGGTATGAATCCACATTATATTTTATGGTTTTTCTTGATTGTTCAGTAGTCGTCATTAGTGAGTGAGTAAGTTCAATTGTTTTTCCATAAATATCTTACTATCCAGGTATTAGAAATAGAAAAAAATCTCAGAGCAAAAACTATTTTTCTAGATATTCATTTGAATATAATATATATATTATGATCATTGTAATAAAGATCTTTTTAAATTGAGGTTACCATCTTCTTGGACTTTGCTTTTAAATTTATTACAGAAAAAAATACTATTCAAAAGGTTTTTTTTTAAAAAGAAATTTTTATCTTACATCAAATAATTTTCATTCGTATAGTGTTACCATATGGTCACAACATTTGTAAATTATAGAAAAACAAACCTTTAATTTGTTTATTTAACCTAGCAGCGGTGTAAGGATGGTGCAATATGTTCAGATGTTAGAACTCAAGAAGTATTATTCATACTATCACAATTTGCTTATGGTAAAATAACTAAAGAAAAAAAATTATGGTTATATTGTAAGACCTCATTATTTTTTCTTAAAAAAAAATAAACTAAAAAAAAAAACAATGCGGAAAAAGATGAGTTTTTAATTGTAGAAATCAAATTAATTTTTAACTATTCCCCCCCCTTTTTTTTTGTGTGTGTGTGTGTGTGAAGTTTTCAACATTTTCCTAAACATTAGAGGTTATATGTCTGGAATAAATCATTCATTATATGTCATAGAAATTCATTTATAAATAAAATAAATTACCATGATTTTTTTTCTAATGATTTTCCTTTTCCTTTTAGGCCAAGAATCAAATCACGAAAGAGATTGTTGCCATTAAGAAAATGTCTTTCAGTGGCAAGGGGTCTGCAGAGGTAGGTATTTTCTTATATAGAAAACTCTATTTATATTTTATTTAGAAAATGTTCTACAATGCAAAGTTACTATTTCTCAGCTGATTAGGTTAAATTTTCAAATTTATTGGAATCTGAGAAGACATAAAAAAAGGCTCTTAATTACGTATTTTTTGTTGTTAGAAGACTAATTTTGTGCAAAAATTCTTTTTAAAGAACTAGAATTTTCCATTTGATTCTCTTAGTTAAGCAAACATGTATTTTGTAGCAATATTATCTCTAGGAAAGTAAATTCCACTATATAAAATTCTAAGTTTAGGTTCTTGCTTCTTAATCTCTTTCTTATGTAAAGTACATTATCTACATTTTTATTTTTTGTGTGCCATGTCATTAGTGCATAATCTAATTAGCACATACACAAAAATTTAAGATCCCTTTATGTTAATAAATAAATAAAAAAAAAACTTTTTCGTGGATAGATTTTAAGCTTTTCTTGTTTAAGGCTATTATTAGTATTATCTAAAGGGCTACGGAAACAAAAAGTTATAATCCCGAAAAGTTATTTAAAAATATTTCATATTTATTAAATTAAGTGTTCAACACTTGATCAAAATTATAAGACCAATGATGAAAGTTGTTAGATTCAAGAAAATACACTGACAGATCCAGAGTAATTTGACTGTTTTAACATAGAGATTAGCAATCCCTGCAAATCACGTATTTATGCATGAAAAAAGTTTTATTCATAAATTTTTGAACAAAACTAATATTAATTCTTTGTGGATTTATAATGTTTCAAACTAAAAATGTTTAAGTGGAAGTGTTTGGAATTAAAGCCTTTATTTTTCGGATACTTGGGACGAGATTTGATAATTTTTGTTTTGAATTTTCAGACTTATGTCCTACTCTTTTATCACCTAAAGAAGACTTTAGGGTTGATTGGTTGAAAACATAGTGAACATAATAATAATTAAGATGAGAACAATAGCCTAAAAATTTGATCAACAAAAGCAATTATTTCAAAATTTATAGACTTAACATCTTTTCAAACCTCTTTATGAGTTAAAAATGTAATTGCTGTTCTTTTCATTATCTCTAAAGAAAAAAAAACTGTAAAAAATGATTATGATTGCATTTAATGGTTGTAAAAGTTGATATGGTGTTAAACATCAACCAACCTTTATAGTGTTCTTCAGTTCAATTATCTTTGTTTCATTGTTAAAAACATTTTCTATCATTGATTAGCTATTTTTAACTGCACGTGAAATTCAATGAAAATTGAAGTAGAAATATAACAGGAGAAATAGTGATATTACTCTGTAATAAAGGACAGTTTGAAATATTAGCTTTAGTATTAACAAGATTAAAAAAAACTATCAAAACAAAAACCTATAGCAATTTTTTTAATCATATAATTGAAAAATGATCAGACAATATACTTCAATTCATAAGCAAAAGATCACTTTTTGTATTTGCTCAATTTTACATACTGAGAAATATATTTTTTTTAAAAGTGCTGTTATTATATAGAATCACTAATGATGTATGTATGCATATAATGTAAACCTTTAAATCCATTTAAGATTTTTACTTGAAAAAAATTCAAAGCTTTATTTGATTAGAAAGTTCATTTAAATGCTTTTTTTTTCTCCTGTATTTTCTTCAAATGTTTTCCATTGACTTTTTGTGGGAGGAACATCGAGCATCCTCCTCCTTCTCCTCCTGCTTTTGTAATATCAGCTCTGACATAATGTCAATTGATGACAATCCATTAGCGATGCTTATACTCCATTGATGGTTCAATCTCTCTTGTTGAATATAACTACTGACTTTTTGATTATAGAAGATTCAAAAATTGATTCTTTATTTCTAATTTCGATATCCTGATGCTTTTGTATCTAGTTCCACAAAATTAAACTTTTTGTAATCATATGAACACTAATTAAAATAAATCACTTAATAATGACTTTTTTTCTTTTAAATATTAGATTTATTAAGTTGTCCCAAAAGTTCAAGGTAGCGTGTAAAAAATTCTTTGATTCAAAGCCGGCTGAATGGTACTTTTACCAGACCCAAAAGCTTGAAGAAAAGATCAGTGGCAGAAAAGTCTTAGAAAATGATAGTCTTTATTTTGAAACCAACATTTAGTTTTCATCTCTTGATCTTGTAGCTATTGGTAAAACACAGTATTTGAAGCATTTTTCTATCCCCAGAATTATTATTTAAAGTTGATTTCTAATATTGAGAAATCCATTGATATAAAGCATGTAATTATGAATTATTCATGATTTTTTGAACTTGGAAAAAGGAGCTTTGTTTGACATTTGCTATCATGTGCTGTTTTTTTTTGTTATATATATATATATATATACTTAAATACAATCTTTCAAATGGCTTCTCTTTGTTTCAGAAATGGCAAGATATTGTGAAAGAAGTAAAGTTCTTACGGGATTTAAAGCATAAGAATATTATCGATTTTAAAGGGTGCTATTTAAGAGAACATACAACATGGGTAAGTTATTTGAATATTTAAATTCAGGAATATGTTTAAAAGAATTAAGTTAAAATTTGTGGATGACTAACTGTTTCAGGGATTTGCCAATAAAAAATAATTGTTGTAATCTTGTATCAAAGCAACAACTGATTTTCCTATTGTACACATGATTGCACTTTATGCTGTAAATGTTAATTTAAATAATACTCTTTGCTGTTTGGTTAACTTTTGATGTTAACCATTTAGCATTAAATATCTGTTGATGATTAAGCTGTCTTCATTTCAGAACTCTAATTAAAAAAAAAACTGTGGCTGTTTGATCAAATTCTGAGACTGAATTTTCAAATCTATTGGTTATAACTAGAGCTGTAAAAAGAATATTCTTTTTATGTAACCACATTCTTTGCATACAGAATATTCTTTTAACAAAATCATATTCTTTTTTTTAAAAAAAGGAACATTGATTTAACAAAATCATATTTTTTAAAAAATAATATTCTTTTAAAAAACATTCTTTTAACAAAAAGAATATGCTTTTAACTTTTTTAAAATATGCTTTTTGTTAAAAGCATATTCTTAAGTATATGCTTGAAGAATATTTCCAGCATATCAAGAGAATATAAGGCATATTTTAAAAAGAATATTGTCACAGCCCTTATTTATAACTCTTTAGAATTTTGAAATACTAAAAATAATGTACAAATTAAAGCCTATTGTATATTTTATTCAAATTTAGATAGTGTTGAATAAATCCTCTTTTATATTTTGTTCATTCTATTTGAATTCTATATCAGGTTTGAAATTTATTTTAATGGGTTTTTATTAAGATTTCATGATGAACAAATTATGTAAAATAGCAGTAGGTGATTACCAAAGCTAGCGACTGCCTAAAATTGTTTATTTTGTCCTAAACAATTATGTATGCTTGTGTGGTCCTGTCTCCCTGCAGGTGGGGGTGCTAAAGGCTTTTCTTTCTTTCTTCTTTTTTTTTTTAAACTGCTATTCTGCCATTCAAGGCCAGCTGGGAATCCTAGTAAAGTGCGGAAGATTTGGACAAAAGCTGCTTAATGGCTGTCTAATAAAAGCAATTCATTATGGATTTGTTCTCATTCGCCACTTCATTAAAATGATTGGTAAAGATTTGATTAGGTTTTCATTAAATCATATGTAATTTTGATATGTTTCTTTTTCATTCATAAACCCTAGCATATTATTTATCCAAATCTATACATCTTGTTGCTAAATTTGGTGTGTGTTTAAATATCAATGAAAAGATTTTTTTTTATCCACATAATTACATTTCATTTAGCTCAAATGATTTTTCTCTAACCCAAAATAAGAGATTGGTTAATTTCTTATATATCTGGTATGAATTATTCTACTTGCATATAGCTTATTGTATTTATTTGATTTTTAGAGAGTTTAATACTTATGAATTTTTAATCAATGAAACTAAGTGATGAACCTTTTTACTTATATTATTTTCATGTTTACCTATAAGTAGAATTAAAGTTTTTAAAATTCCTCATAAGAAATCTATTGTTCAAATTTTGACAAAAAGTTATTGGTCTTCATTTTAAGTTTAAGAAAATGAATCTTTAATAGAAATACTTTTAATCTGTTTAAAATAAACTGTGTAAAGTTATAAGAATTAAAAGGGATTCAAATGTCATTTTGCTTTATTGATAGACTTTGTTAGTGAAGAAATTTATATAAATAGATAATGAACAGTATCTTAAATAAGTTACCAATTTTGTCTTTATTGGTTAATTAGAAAAAAATCCATAATAATAATTTGATCTGTCACTCAAAGTGAATAAGCCTTATGTTATATCATTTTAAAAATTATCTTCTAAAATTCATTGTGTTTTAAGATTTTTTTTTCCTATAATACTTTTTTAAAATGGCTTCATTTGATAATTTTATTAACGTTAGTAAGTAATTATGAAGTACCTATTAATAATAAATTATAATGCTGATCTATTTTTATTGAGTCAGTTGTGAGATGATGAAGATATTTTTTCATCATGAGACAGAAGCAAACAAGTCCAATTTACATTTTCTTTTATTTTATAAATTGAAATATATAATGTACCAACTTTAAACTTACATATTTCTTTTTTTTTTTCTTTGTTAAAATAGTCTTTATTTCTACTTTAAAATAGTTATATTTTTTTCTCCTTGGAAATAGTCATTTTTTTCTTCTCTTTTAAAAAGTCATTTTTTCTTTCTTTTTTTATTATGGTTCTTGGTTACAAGATTTTTACAAACGAAAAAACATTTTTCTGATT
Source organism: Idiosepius hallami (assembly GCA_034780655.1). Lineage (NCBI taxonomy): Eukaryota > Metazoa > Mollusca > Cephalopoda > Idiosepiidae > Idiosepius > Idiosepius hallami. Next base: position 707,610 of record JAUZSX010000017.1, on the reverse strand, counting down.
TCAGTATCATTTCTTAAACATTGAAATAGCATGAATTCTAGTGAATGCTGTGTCTCGTTCATTATATTTTTAGATATTTTTTTAATGTTTTTCTTTTATTGTTCAGCTTGTTATGGAATATTGTCTTGGTTCTGCAGCAGACATAATAGAAGGTAAATCTTATTGTACACCCATTATTTTATTATTATTTAATATAATTTTCTATCAGCTCTTGAATCCCTATTTTTTTAATGTTATATGTTGATGTTGAAATGGATGGACCGCATGTAAATATCATGGCACAATCAGTTTAAATAAAAAAGAGTGTAAATAAAATTTTAATAGTATTGAAATCAAGAATTACAATAAATGTCATTAAAAAAATAATTAGATATGCAAATCAAGGCTGTAATTTCCAGTTATCTTAAAAAAAAACAAAAAAAAAAACTTGCTTTTCATGATTTAAAAAGTTCTCTCTTATCAGAATCTGTATTAATTTTATTAGTTTATTGGTTTCATCAAGTATTAAAAGATGAAACATATAATCATTTTTTTAAACGTATTTGAATAAAAAAGCAAAATCTAATGACTTTTGGAAAAAATTAAATAGAAAAAAAAAAATAGATTGTTAAATATTAAAAAGAAATCCGAGAAAACATTTGGATGTTATATGCTAAAAATAACGTTTTGTCTTTGTTTTTTTAAAGGGGCAATTTTTAATTAGTTTATCTTGTTTTTGTAGTGAACATTTTTTTCCTACACTATTGTCAAATGAAAAGTATGTTTCTGAAGATTACCAGTAATTACAGCCATCATCTACTCATTACCAAAAAATGATATATTTCATAATTTTAGTATTTAGTTGGTGAATTATTAGATATAAACAAAATAAGATATAGATTTATAAAGAGACTAAGATTGGTTTTTATCATAAACTTGTATTTAAATTTCAGATTATAATTTTGAAAGCTCTTGATATAGTTTTTTTTATATTTAATTACCCATAAACTTTCATTGAATATTGGATATGTGACTTAAAGAATAAATGGTCACAAATAAGGGGTTTTGTTTAAATTTACTTTTTGTTGTGCAGGTCCAGATCTATATGAAATTGAGGGGATGAAAAATTGTCTCATTATGAATATTTTAGCAAATTTGAGTTTCAATAATGTAAAAAAAAAAATAATAATAAAAATAATGGAAGTCATTTAATCCCATCAAGAAGCAAATATTTATTAGCAATTGTTTTCGCAACATTTTTTACTTGTAACTTGGTTTTAAAAATGCAATTTTTATTTATTTATGTATGTATATTATTTATTTCAAAATAACCAAGTGAACAGGATATAAATGTAGTTTTGTGTTTAATAACAAATACTGAATTTCTAATGCAAACTTCTTACTTGCAGTACACAAAAAACCTTTGAAAGAAGTTGAGATTGCAGCCATCTGTAAGGATGCACTGGAAGGAATCCAATATCTTCATAGTCAGGGTAAAATCCACAGAGATATCAAAGCTGGAAATATTCTTCTTAGAGAAAATGGCTTGGTTAAATTGGGTAAGCAGAGAAAAAAAAATGTTTTAATAAGATTTTATTTTTGATAATTTATATCAGTTCCTATAACTTTTCTCAACCTGTAAGTTTTTTTTTATTTTTTCATATGTTTACTGCACCCTTGAAAAAAGATAAAATAACTATTGCACTTTAAGCACAAAAAGATCAACTAAAATATTTCAACAAAATTTGATTTTTTTTTAATACAAATAATTTGATTCAACTTAAAACAGTGAAACTAAACTAACTTTATCTTGAAACTGTTTCACCCTAGTTCCGTGTTAATTAATTACCATATTAATTTGTATTTAGCTTCTGAGTTGTCTGGTTATCTGCAAAGGTGAGGGTGTCCTTTTTCCAGAAAGATAAATTGGCAAAAATAAAGAAGACCAAAGTGTACATTGATCTAAACTTTGTGTATACAATAATGAAAATGGAAAGTCTAAATAACTGAGATAAATCCATGAAACTCATTGATTCTTTTATTTTATGAAAAAAAAAATTAATTTCTTGAGTTACTATTAGTATAAATTCATAATTTTATTAACAATCACAATAAAATTTGTTCTTTCTATTTATACTTGCGCAGCTGATTTTGGCTCTGCATCTATGACGTCCCCTGCCAACTCATTTGTTGGTACACCTTACTGGATGGCTCCCGAGGTGATTTTGGCTATGGATGAAGGACAGTATGAAGGAACAGCTGATATTTGGTCTCTCGGGATCACCTGTATTGAATTGGGTAACTTACATTTCAGATGATTTTTAAAATTTTTATTTGGTAATCCCTCCCTTCAGTATTTTCATTAAATAACTTGTGCTTCATTTAGTTTCAGAAAAAAAAAAGAATTATAATTATAGTTTTTTTGTATATGGCACAATATAACATAAATATTAAAACTGTTTTCAGCATTGAATGATCTAATGAGAGTTGATATGCTGGATAAATCAATCAATCAATCAATATATATGGCACAAGCATATACTCTCATTTAGCTGCTTCGGGTAGACGGGGCTCGTTAACTCGGGAGAGCAACTTATCTAGGTGAAGGGTAAGACTGAATTCAAAAAGCTAAGGTATATAGAGCACGTAAAAATGGCCTTGTGCCTAACTTGATTTGGTGCTAAACCAAGTAAATATAGAATATGATATACTGTCATTTATTGAAACATTTCTTAGATCATTCTTATTGAAATTTTTTTTCCTTGTTCTCTTTCTAAATGTTTGAAATTTTTTTTCAGCTGAAAGGAAACCCCCTTTATTCAACATGAATGCAATGAGTGCCTTGTACCACATTGCTCAGAATGATTCACCCACTCTGTCTGGTGGAGATTGGTCTGAGGACTTTCACAATTTTGTGGACTCCTGTCTTTCCAAATGCCCGTCAGATCGTCCCTCTGCTCAGCTATTATTGTTTGTAAGTTTTTATCATGTTTTTTTACATTCAAATTTTTAGTTTAAAATCATGTTTTCATTATAATTGATTGCTTTTTTATTTATTTAAATGTCACCTAGATTTAAAAATTATTGAAAATAATTAAAATTACTTGAAATCTATCTTTAGATATCAGGAGGTTGTGGTTGTATGAGACCCTACTTCCTGTAACTCTTCAGAAAACGAAACTACAAGAGTTAATAAAAAAAATTATTTTTATACCTAGAGCTCTTATATAGTTATATAGTAAATAGTTATTTAGAAAAGAATAGTTCAGACCACTATAATTTGCATATGTACACGATACTACTTTTCTGTATAATAGGCTTCCTGAATCACGTTAGACAAAAGTAATGAATTTAGTATAAAAAAATCATTAGAAATGTATTTAGGTATAAAAATTATGAACTGCTTTCCTATATAATAGGCTTTCCTAATTGCCTTAGCGGCAAGTCTATAGTGCTTGAGAAAACTAGAAATTTATAAATCCCTTGTTTAGTGTTTTTTTTCTTTCTATTTCAACTAAAAAAAACTTAAACAATTTTAATATATGATTATTAGGGCTGTGACAATATTCTTTAATAAAAAGAATATGCTTGTCACATCCCTAGATATTAAGGCTGTGATAAGAATATTTTTTATAAAATCATGTTGTCATGGCCCTACTAGTCAGTAAAGAATTAAAAGAAATCGTAAAATCACAAAATAGTCAAGTCTGTGACAAGAATAATCTTTCATTAAAACATATCATAGCCCTATTTAGATGAATCAAGGGGAAATAACTCTGGATAATTCAATTTTTGTGCATGATCACAAATAGAAATTTGCAGTACCCTTTATGATCTTTTGATTTGGTTTGTTTGGTTTAATTTTGCCAAACAATTTACTAAAAGAAATATTTTAAAATGACATTTGTCAATATATGTCTATTTGTAGCACTCATTTATCAATACCCCAAGAGCAAATACTGTGATTTTAGACTTGATTTATCGGACAAAAGATGCTGTTCGTGAGTTGGATAATCTTCAGTACAGACGCATGAAGAAAATCTTGATGGTTGAAACTAATGATGATGAAGCTAAAAACTCGGCTGGTGAACCCTCGGCTGATGATTCTTCACAGGTAAGAAAGTTTCCTTTAATATTTTCCAGAGTTTCTATTGTACCAAACATGAAAAATTCTGAATGTTAGAATGAAATTCTTTCTATTAATCATTTGTCTCTTGTTTACTATGTAATTAAACTTATAAAATTATTTATTTATAACTATTTTTTTTTCATTTTTCTTTTTTTAATTTATGTTAAGAGAAATAATCCGAATATAAACAACCAAAATATGTAATTAAAGTTAATTAGGCTATTTAGAAATTTAAAAGTAAATTTATTTCTAAAATGAATAATGTAGAATAGATATTATGTAAACACTATATCTATTGCATGAATAAAGAATACAATAAATACTTTTTATTAATTTCTCAAATGACTTTGAATCCTAAACTTTGTATATTTTTTTTTATTATTTTGAAGAATTATTAATACGGGGATTACTGAATTTGAATTGTATTATACCAAAAAATGTGAATATAATTAAATTTTATTAGTGAATTATTTTAGAAATAAATTACATAAATTTTATATATATTTTTAGCTTAATACTTTTCAGGTGGTGGAATTTAATTAGTTCTAAATATTTCATGCCTTTTTTTTAATTCTTTATAAATAATTTTAATTCACAAAACTTACCATGACGTAACATTAAACTTTTTAATGATAGTTATAATTATAAATAAAAGGTCTATATCTTAAAATGCTATTACTTAATTAAAAATATTTTATATTTTAGAATATATAATTAATAAATCTTAATAGAAAATATGTTTTCAATTTATTTTTTAAAGCTTGATGATTTTGTAAATAACCTGCGTTTTTTAATAATGCAATGAATAGCTTTTATCTCTTATCTGCGATGAAAAATGACTGTTCAAAACTTGAATTTTTCACAATTCCATTTTATCTTGAAATATTACTTTTTGATTAGAGAGATTTTAAATTATTTGGAAAATTATTGAATTTTTTTAGGATTCTAGTTTTTAATTTAGTAAAAAACCCAAACACTTCCTCTTTAATACACAGGATTCCTTGTCTTTTTCTACATCTGTTCAAGATCATTGGGTATGTACTTAAATATGTTTTGTTTTGTATGCACAGCTGATTTCTAATGAATTTTTCTTAGCTCATCTTCTTAGTTTACCTGCATGCATGTTCATCATGCACAGAACAGAAATCCAATTTCGGAGTTTCTATGATTTTTGAAAATATTAACTTTTGGAATTAGAATAGCAATTACAAAAACAGACAATGATTTTAGAAAATGGTATTTAGCCTAAGGTTGTAAGAAATTAAAAAAGAAAACTTTTTTTTTTAAAAAAAGATATCTTTTCTTATAAATGCTAAAAAAAAATGTTGATTATTTATTGTAATGGTTTTTTTTTCCATTTAATTTTGTGACCAGATACAGCATTGTCAGTTACCCTGATGACTATCATCTAATCTTCATAATTTTCATTTGTTAGTTTTCCTAATGACAACCAGGAATGGTGTAGGCCACTGGCTTTTATAATGGAATTTATTAACAATCATGTACATAAGCTAAATACTGTACAGCAAAAGATTCCTTTTACTTTACTGGTTTGTCTTTATTTAATGATAATTCATCTTTTTAGATATTTGTGGCTATTCTTTTTCTTTAAAAAAAAGAATGGCCACACATTTTTTTAAAGAAAAAGAATAACAGCAAATATTGTTTGATTTTCATCTATACAACCGATGTTGTTGACATAAATATAAACAACATATTCCTTTTAAATAATTTACGCAAAGATTTTTCTTTTCTTCTTTAAAAGAAAATATTGCAAATCTGGATTAAATATGAAATTAATTTTTTTAATTAATTTTTTTTTCCTCTACTACATTTTCTATAGTTTTAATGGATAAATTGTAAAAATACAATTCTGCAGATATTAAAAAAAATAGATAATCTGCTTGATAAGAAATTATTTGTCTGAAAATCATTTACATTTTTTGCCATTATATGCACAATCTTCTCTTCAAATGCAAATTATTTCTTTGATGTCACTGATCAGATTACTGGATTTAGAATTAATCTAGAATAAAATCTAATTTAGTTAAATTTTTTCCATCCTGAAATATTTTAGTTAGTATCAATTCCTAATTACAGGAGTTGTAAGTTTGTTTGATAGCATTAATAAGTATATATAAGTTAAGTCTTGACTCCTGAATTAGTTTTAAACCTTAATGGCAATATGACCTAATTTAAATCCCTGCTTAATGTGTAAAGAAATCTACAAGTATATTATATTTACTTGGCAAAGCACAAATCCAAGTTAGGCACAAGGTCATTTTTAATGCTCATTATATCCCTGCAGTCAGTATTGCCCTTCACCTAAATAAGTTACTCTCCCGAGTTAACCAACCCCATGTCTAAGTATATGATGGTAAGGAATTCTATTTGTATCGTGCACTTTTCACTACAAATATTTTCCCCTTTTCTCATTCTTCTCAGGTTTTATATTTTTGCTTTAAGTATTAATTCCTTAATTTACTTTTCATTTTTAAGTAACAAATCCAGCCTTTATAAAAGTGCGGATGATCATATCTTCTTCTTGGACGCTTTTATAATGGAATTTATTAACCAAAAATTTCAAGAATTAAATTTCAGTTTTATTTTTATTCATATTTTAGGATGATGACACTTTAATAGACAGCAGTAAATCAAACAGCATTGCAAGTCACCAGAGTGGAATTAGCACAAGTAGCCGTAGTAGCAGCATGAACAGTCTTCCAGGACCCAGTGCTGAAGATAACAGCTTTAGCTTTTCAAGAGACCACAGTGTAAGTAGAACTGATCATGTTTTTTTTTTTTTAATACAAATGAAGTTGACAAGATCAAAAGTTTCACTTGTAGATTACTTTTTAAATATTGATTTTTAACATAGTTTTTGGCTGGTCGATAATTTTTTTTTCTTTTTATGAATTAGTTCCAAGTTTCTTCTTATTGTGTTTATAATTGTTGTTTATAATTGTTATCTCTTGTGGAAAAATAGTTTATTTAATATAAATCATCTACCAATTTTTCTTCTTGGACACTACATAAATCAATTATATATGAACGATTATAGAAAATTTTTTTCTTTGTATCCAACACAGTATGATTGTAAAAGTTTTCTTTTTCATTAACTAATTGCTGAATGTTAGTCGATAATCTAATTTTATGTGTGTGTGTTTGTTACTAATCATTCTTTGTATTATGCATTTTTTTATAAGTTATATTAATCCAAAACTACTTGATATTGGTTAAAAAAACATCAACAATCATGGAGTTATAATTCAATAACTACATAATGCCTCTTAATCTACTCTGAATTGAACAGATTAGGTTCAATTATGTTTTATCTTGAAAATAAAAAGCTTTTCTTCTATTTAGATTTTGACTTTAAAAAAATATCTTTAGGGAATAGTCACAACTTATAGTTTGGCATGATCACCGGAGATAATTTCAATGCTATTCAGAAAACTTCAATCTTTTGATATTTTTGTTTGCTTTTTCTTCTTCTTAACTGGTTTTAAGAGTTTTGTAAGATGTTGAGCATGTGATTTGCACTTTTCTTTAGATACGTAACCAATATAGATTCTAATTTTATCTCTGCATTGTGTGTTAGTTCTGTGTTCAGTTGAAGTAAATAGCGATGATGCCTCCTTGATTTATAGCATTTTTTTACTTCACAGGAATGAACAAACCAAAATTTTGTGGTTAAATAAAAAAAATATTTCTTTAATTAAAACTTTACTTTTTCAAATGAGTACCTGAATAGAAGAGTCATAATTGTATATATCAGTGTTTCTTTTATTTATTTTTTAATATACTTTAAGAGCCTTATGTAAATTCCATAAGAGTAATCATTGCAGAAAATATATCTATATAAATGTAAAAGTCAGATAATTGTGTTTGATTGGGTTCTACATCCAGTTTCGAAATTCCAGTTTATGAGCACTACGCGTGGCTAGATCAAGCAGAAAGAAAACAAGAAATATAACTGTAAACACTTGTATACTTAAATGGTCACCCATCCAACTACTGACCTGGCTCGACATTAACTTCAGTGATCTGACAGGAACCGGTGTCTCTAATACGACTTGACTGCAACATAAGAGTGGAGAAATGGTCACTTATCCAGGCTTGACGTCGCTCATCTTCGATGATCTAACAGGAACCGATGTCTCCAATGCAACTTGACCGTATAAATCATTTAAATAACATAGGGGTGGAGATCGTTGCTTAAAAAGTCTTTTTTAAAAACGATTGTTAGTTTGCTGAAACAAATTAAAATTTCTTTTATTATTTTGTTTAATCGAATAGTTTAGTACTACATTATTTAAGCATTCTGGGTATTGTTGCACAGGTTTGTATCTAATTTATTTGCAATCTAATTTTTTCACCTCTTTTACCTTCATATGGCACTCGCACCACACTAAATTGTAGTCTAACTATCATTAACCCTTGTTTTCCAGGATAAGTGGACTAATTACTTCCTGGCACGCCATTCTATATGTTCATCTAACCTTAAAGACCAAGTAAGCTGCTCTAGTCTGTCCTTCTAGTGCTGCACAGTCTACTGTCAGTAAATCTATTGGCTGTTGTCTTTTATCGCACATTGGTGTTTATTTTTCTCTTTTTTTTGTTGTTGTTGTTATCTATTCTTTTTGAAAGTTAAACCTCCTAATTACACTTCCATGTTGGCTCAACAGATCAGTCAATTCTCAAAACCATTTTCTGGCAAATTTTCTGGCATGTTCTGCTTTATTTAGATTAGTGTTTTTTATATTTAAAGTTTGTTTTCTTGGATTTGTTTTTATATATTTTTCTGTATGCATTATTTTGGAGAACTATTTCTGTGACCTCCAGCACAACTATTGGGGAAATATAGATTGTGAAGGTTTCTCATTTTTTAATTGAAGGAAATTACTGTAAAAGTAATTAAAACTTACCAAAAAGGTAGCTTTTAAAGATTCTTCTTATCCTATCAGCATAATGATTCTATTATGGTTCTATGATGGTATTTGGGCAATCCAACTCGTAAAAGTTCCAAATAATCAACTATATAAATCTTGGGGTCATCAGGATTTATATAGTTGAACTTTACTCTGCATCATAAAATTGTGAAAATTTGAAGATTTATCTCTTCACCGTTTTTATGTATTGTGTATTGTCACCATCTACTTTGGTAACATTTTTAAAAATTTATCTTTGTATGAAAAAAATTATATAGGTTTCATCTGATTGTATTTAGGTCTTTTTTTACAATCAGTTAATTGCTGTTTATTTAACAAATAAATACCTTCATATCATTGATTTAATAATATTTGCGTAAAAAATGCTAAAAAAAGTATTATTTGGACTATCTATAAACAAATAAAAATAAAGATCAGGACAATAGTCCAAATAATACTTATGAAATTGTTTCAATCTTATTCAAAACTGAAATAATTTTAAGTCCAACCTATAAATGTTAACATCAATTCTGAAGATTATTAATGAATTTTCAAAGTGCTTATTTAATCGGAACTTGATTTTGCTTGCGTGAGATGATTAATACTAGAAAACTAAGATATAAAATATTCAATTATTTCTTTAACTGAAGCACTTTTTTTTTTTTTTTTAAGTATGATAATACTTTTTAGAGTAAGATTGTAAAGAGATTTTTGATGGCATTATTAGTATCAAAATCTTTCTGATATTATTTATAGAAATATAAGGTATAAATTATCGAAAGTAAATTTTTGGATTACTTTTAAGATCTTTACTGCTGTTTCATGACAATACTACAAATTTTGACAATAATAATAGGTTTATCCACTAGGTCATGTTTATGGATTGCTAGTTCATAATTCAATTTTAGGAAATAACATGAATTGATATTTTCCTCCTTTTATTTCCTAGTGTCTGAGCTTTCTGTTCATAATTTCATACCAATTTACATTGAATTGGAAAAAATCTTATCCTAGTTTAAAATATCCCCATCTCAGCATGTTTGTTTTTTTTTTTTATTTTTTGTAATTTTTGGTTTGTTTTTTTTTTTCTTTACCCTGGAATTTATCTTCATTTTTTTAAAACTTTTTTTGTTGTAATTTCTTTTTTTTTTTTTTTTTTTTTTTTTTCTGATATAGTGAAGGTTGGTGTGGGTTTAGAAAGAGTTAATAGAATCCTTGAAGAGGAAAAGTTGTATTAGAATTGGTTTTCTTTTGTTTTTTATTCAATTTAAATCTAAAACTTGTTCCAAAAGTAACGCCACCTTTTTTTTTTTTTCAAGTTACTTTTTAATAGTTAAACTACAAAGATGGGAGTGATGTCATTAAAATGAGCGACCTTTAATAGTAAGAAGTAATATGAAATATTTTTTAACTTATATATTAATAGCATAGAAAATATGTATTCAAAGAATGCATAGAATAAAATTATCTGTATAAGAATAAGAGTAAAACTATTTTGTAATTATACTTGGCATAATTACAAATTGAAAAAGTGTTCAGTATTTTAGTAACTAGATAATATTTGAAAGCTTTTAAAACTTTATTTTCTAATCTATTTGAAAAAAAAAATAAAATTTTGTTTTTCAATTAAAGATTACTATAACATATTTATAAAGTTTTATTAGATAATACATTTTATGGATTTTTTTGCTTTCCCATTGAAATTAATAGTAGCATACAATTTATAAAAAAAAAATTTAACAATGTATGATTTTTTTTATTCTTATACAGCTTGCTATGAAATTACAACCATATTTTGTGATATTTAAAGAATAAAATATCTTTGTAAAGAACATCTTTTTTCTAAATATTAGAAAGAAACAGAACTATGATTTTGATATAAGCTCATATCAAATTTTTAAGAATTGCACTTAAAGTAAAATCTGGGATTTAAATTAAAGGGGCATAACTCTTGACTTTTTACATTTAAGTTATTGCATTATTTTTTTTGTTTGAGTTCCCCCTCTTTCTGTGTATCAAACTTTGTTTTTTAAATATATAAAAAGATAAAAACTATTTAGAAAAGTAGAAAGGATGCTAATTCTTAAAATTTAAGAATAGTGAATTTTGCAGTTTATTTTTGCAAAAATATTAAAAGAAATGTTAAAGTTCTAATATAATTCTTGTAATAATAGGATTCAAATCATTGCCAAATATTTTACAAAGGCATACCAAGTTTCAGTGCTCAATCAATCTATAGTATTAAATGGCTATAACATGATATCTAAGATTTAAGGATTTCTGAGATACTTGAAATGCCAAAGAAGTAAAAGAAAAAGAAATACTCTTATTTATAACTTACTCCAACATGGTAGGGCTCTACTGTGGCTGAAACATACACACTTGTGAGTGATTTTTCTAAGTAGTGACTAAAAATAATAAAACACTTATGTTTTGGTGACCTTTTTTTTGTTCAATCTTTCAGATAAAGAGTGAAAAGATTTTTCAATCTTTTTGGTTGAAACCCTTTCCCTGATTTATCAGAGAGGGGCTATTGTTTTCGGTGCCTTCCATCCGTCCAGACTATTTCTGGGGAACTGTTCATTACATTTTCTGAAATATTGCCACATGTTGTATTTTTTATATGTAGAGGTGCATTGTGAAAAAAATTTTTATTATAAAAATTCTTTTTTCATCTCCAGGGATCTAAAGTGGGTCAAAAAACGCTCAAAAATGGTAAAAGTGACACTTTTTGCCCCATAACTTTTGATCCATTCATTAGATTTTTCTGAAACTTGGCCAAAATGTGGAGGGAATTGTGCGAAATATAAATTCAGTATTTTTTAATGTGACAAAATTCTGGTTCACATCTGTTGGGGCTTTTCGGGGGCTAAAAAAAACCCTTTGTTGGGGGCTATTTAGTTAAAATGTATAAAATTGGAATTTGCAAATGGTAGCCCTTGAAATTGATTGTGGAAATCTTATTCTTATGCAAATGAGGAGGCACTTGTAGGAACATAAGTGGGTCGTTTTTGCCAACAGGCAGTCAGTGAAAAACAAATCTTCCTCTGCTCGTGTTACGGTTAAGTTGGCATTCTGCTGCTATATTTTGGGACTTAACTTGTGTGTCGTGAAAATATTCCTTCCCTGGGATCCCGAGGTTACGCTAGCTTGTTGCTAGTTCTTATCGTCTCAGTCGGGAGAGAGAACGAGTTCGCCCAGCTAAGTTATCGGTTGCATTTTTGCATTACCAACTACATTTTCTCTGCTTAAAAATACACAAACTGCTTTGTTGATACAGAGTTGAAGAATGAATACATAGAACGCTTTAACAAAACGCTTACTCTAGTCCAAGGGAGATAACTTATACAACAATTTAAAAATCATAACAGTGTGTGTGTGTGTATGTGTGTAGATATGCACTGTCTCACAAAGAGATGGAAGCTATTTATTGTTAAATCAATTGAAACAACAAAGAAAACTTACTCTCTCAATAAAGCTTTATAGAATGGTCTAGTGAAGAATGCATCTAGTAAGTACTGGTGAACAAGAGCCAATCCTAAAACACGCCCTGCAAATCGGAACCTTAAAAAATAAAAATAAAAGTACATTTTGAGATTTAAAGACAAAAAAATATTTATTGGAATTACAAATGTTTTATCATATTTTTTTAATGTTAAATATATATATATATATATATATATATATATATATATATTTGTTAAGTGTAGACATGGAGTCAATGGTCTTCAGTGACTGTCAGTTTCTCATCTGTATGGTCATCAGAGGAAATATATGTATATACACAAGCACAAATATACACACAGACACATATGTATATATGTATATACACAAGCACAAATACATACACACATATATATATACACAAGCACAAATATACACACACATATATATATACACAAGCACAAATATACACACAAATACACACGCACACACACACATATATATATATCACAAGCACAGATATACACATTTAAATGTATATACAGGCATATATATTGAAAGAATGGTAAAATAAATTCTGAGATTGTATAACATGTAATTTTTTGTAAAAAAAAAACAAAAGAACAAGGAAAGGAGTTATGCTGACATTATAATGTTCAGTTACTCCAGGCCTTCATCAGGGCATGTATTTGTCTATATTTATATAATATTTATTTATCTGATGAATTTGTGAATATAGACAAATATGAGGACCAAAAGAAGGTTTAGAATAAGTGAAACATTATAATGTCAGAATAACCAAATTCCATGTTCTCTAGTTTTTTTTCTTCCAAAAATTATTTTTGTTATATATATATATATATATATATATATATATATAAAACCAATACTTACCATTCCTGATAATTATCAACAAATCTTGACCTCGGGCTAATCTGAACCGTATATGTATCATTGGCAGAGTATTCAAATAAAGCATAATAAGGGTTGAACAGTTGTCGTGATAGCAAGAAGAAAAATTCTCTGGATGGTCCCCCATAATCTAATCTGGTGAAAAAAAAAAGTTATTTTATACTGCATTAACTATTTTCAATATGACCAAAAAAAAGAAAAGAAAAAAAGTCTATCTTTATACACCAAAATCATGGTACAGTCAGTCAGTCTTGACAATCACTAGTCGGGCCCTCAGTACTTCCACTTTGGCTTCCAACTCTCATGCGCAGCTTTTTAGGTGTAGTCTCTGTTGCGCATCATATAGATACCCTCTTAACCTCTGACACTTACACCCAGTGGAGCGAACTTGCAGAGGAGGCTGCAGGGCTCTTGAAATCAGCGTTGCCCTTCATCTAGATGAGATACTTTCCTGTGTTAGCGAGCCCAATCTGCCCAAGGCAGCTAATGGTAGATGCAATGGTTTTGACTAGGATATGAACCAGTAATACTATTCCATAATCTGAGCTCAATCTCGCCGCAATGCTAACACAAACAAATATTTTATTCTTTTTATAAATATAGAGAATTGTTTTCTAAATTTCTAACTCCATAAATATATCTAAATCGTAAAATTTAGATAAAAAGGTAAAAAAAAAACTTACCCTTCTTCTCCAGCAAAAGAAATATACAAACGGCTCTTTTGAAGCTCTTTTTTAGAGGTGGACATAATTTTGTTAAAGGCATCTTCTAGAACGTTGTCTCTCTTCACTGTTAATCTGAGAAAAAACAAAATATAAATTAGTCATCAAAAACTTATCACAAATTGATATGTAATTAAAACTTACAAAAATAACTCTTGTTTTAAATACAATATACTTCTTGCAATCCCTGAAATATTTAGTAGACCAAAAGTTGGTATACAGTTATTGAACTTTTGAAATTAATGCAGGAGAAGAAAGCATTTTCAGATTGTTTGACAAATGGAATGGAAATTCTTAATGTAGTGCCACAAACGGAAAATGAAAATACAAAAGAAGATCTAAACAAAACTATTTTTATTAACAACAGAAGAGAGTGAGCAATATAACAAACTATCATTTTTTTTTAAATGACAATTTTTCATAGAGTGTAGGGAATTACAGCTCCAGAATTTAATTACATTTTTATTTTGTTTGTAAAATAAAAAAATAAAATAAAATAAAATAATTCATTTTTTCTTTTTTTTTTTTTTTTGAAATGATAGTTTGTTTTATTGCTTATTTTCTACTCTCATTTGATAATCGACTTAATGTTTTAGTGAAAATACAAAAGAATATCTAAACAAAACAATTTTTATTAACAGTTATTAACATTTCTGTTTTCCGTTTGTGGGACCACATTAAAAATTTCCATTCCATTTTCTTTTTATTTTATTTTAAACAACCCGAAATTTCGTTCCTGTCCTGCATTAATACCAAACTTTTTATCCTCTTAAGATGTGAACACTCTTGATTGAGAACTCCTGCATTACTACAGTAATGTAAACCAACAATGATTTGCATTTGATAAAAAATAAAATGTCATTATTTTATGTAAGAAACTTACTTTAATTTCCCTGGTCCCTGGCCATAACCTTTAGTTTCTAATCTTTTGTAAAAATTCCTGAGTTTAGCTTGGAAATCCCTTTTATATGGAGCTGGAACTCTGGTAGGTCGTTGAACACCTGTAATAGTGCAAAGATAAAACAAATAAAGTGAAGGTAGGGAGGGAATTAAGGAGGAAAGTTGGAATTAAAAATTTTTTTTTTTTCAAAATCCATAAAAGCATGAATTAAATTTTGCAAGTCATGGACTCTAAACAAAACTAAAATAGAAAATAAGCAATGAAATAAAACTTTTTTTTGAAGAGTGAGAGAGATCTTGTGTGTGTGCACGGAAGTGTGATTGTCATTAAGTATTTTCTTTAAAGCTGTTTGCTCTCTCTCTCTCCCTCTCTTTTACAAATCTAAATTTTAATTACTTTTAGTAGTTAGCTTGAATTATTTTGTTTGTTGGTTTTGGGATTATAAGGAAAATAATTTTATTGTTAATAATTTTCCCATTCAATTATTTCAGCAAATGGTTGTATTTTCTTTTAATAGAATATCAACTCTTTTAAAGTCACTTAATGCTGGTTTAGGATATGGTTTACAGATTTAAAGGTACTATATAGGGTTAATATAGTTTGATATTGTGTGTGTATGTAGACAAGTCACATTAAAAAGAATTTAAATTTTGTTGCTTTTTTTTTTTTAAATATTTTTATTCAATTTTTTTCTTGTTGGAAAAGCTTGAACACAGGCTTTCATAGCTTTCTTGTTAGAAAATGTTAAAAAGAAAAATGAAAATAATTTAAATGAAACATGTCAGAATAACGATTGAATTTATTTTGAATAAAAAAAGTTGTTTGAGACAGGTTTGTCAGTATGCAGAGTTGAAGGTTAGTTATCTTGCTAAACCATAAAACAGGTTTATTATGTTGAAAGAGATAACAGTTCAAAAGAAAATTGACTGACCTGGAGAAGCTTGTGGTGATCCTGATGGGGAGTGTAGCCCTGAGCTTAATGTAGATTGCTGGAGGTGAGGAGGGACGTATGACATTATTTCATTCTCACATAAACTGAAAATGAATTCGACATATCAAAAATTTTTAAACATACATGGTACTGCCAAAATTTACAACATTCTGAAAAATTTGACTTAAACAAAGAAGAACCAAAAATATTTGATAAATTCAAATAAGAAATAAGCTGTAGTAGTAGACAAACAGTCATACATGGATATTTTTTTTTATTTCTCAAGACTTATATGGTTGCAGTATAAAAATAGGTTTGTAGGATTTAATAACATTGAAAAATAACTCTTCTGAATTGAAAATAATTACCAAAAGGCATTGAGAATATTTTATTCTTTCAAAAATGTAATAATCTTTACTATAAAGGAAGCTGTCTATGAAAAACCTATTAATTTGAATAACTGAATTAAAAATAAATGATTAAAAAAAACAATAGTAATACTAAAACAGAAGATTGCTATCTTTTGCAAAGGGGGTATTAATCCAAAAGACAATATAATGGAGTGTTTAAAATTTAGACTTTATTACTAGGACTGTGACAATATTCTTTTTCAAAAGACTATACTTGTCATGACCCAAGTTAATAAGACTGGGACAAGAATATTTTGTAATAAAAATATTATCTCAGTAAACAAATGACTACAGAATTAAAGGAAACAGAAAAATTGAAAAATAGTAAAGTAATGACAAGAATATTTTTTAACAATAGAATATTGTCACAGCCCTATTTATTACTAATTGCAATAACAAAGTTCCTAAATATTTACTATGACAATTTTATTGAACTTTGGTAGGATTTTAATAAGCTAAATAAAATCCCTATATAAATAGAATTCCCATATAATGAGCTGCTTTTGTTTGTTTGTTTGATTAGTGTTTTACAGCATATCAACCTTTTAGGTCATTTTAATGCCAAGAAAAATCATTGCATATACTTAGGCTTTTTTTTCTTTTCTTTTTTTTACTTAATTGTCTTTATTTATTTTATTTATTTCTATTTTTGGTGGAGGTATTGTTTTATATTTTAGAGAAGAGGTTTACTTCTTTCAGATATTTGAGTATTTTTTTTACATTTATTTTTTCAAAAAGTTCTTTGCTGTTGTTAATGTTGAAGTATTTTTGCTGGGTAGGAGTCATATCAATGCAGTTTATTAGAAAATGTTTGACTGTATAGTTCTCTCCTGACAGGGTATGATGCATTCTGGGGGATTTTCTCCTTTCAACAGGAATGAATGAGTGATAATTGAGATAGTGGAAATTCTGTGGCTCCTAGATTCAATAGAGCTTTATAGAATATTTTTTTTAGGAATCTTTCTATTTATTATTCATGCTTATGCCAATAATCTATTGGGTTGTCCCAAAAGTATGTAAAAGACTTAAAAATTTTTCTCTCAAAGTAATAACAAAAACAACAAAAATTGTTCCTCAAAATAAAGGCCATCATTTTCCAAGACTCTCTGCCATCGATCTTCAAGCTTTCAGATCTGGTGAAAGCACCATTCAGCTGGCTTTAAATCAAGGAATTCTTGAGATGCTTCCTCAAACTTTTGGGACAACCTAATATTTTGACATTTCACAATGGTGTTGTGACTTACCTTAACAATATTGTCAGTTCAATGTCATTAGAAAGGCGATCTAGAGCATCTGTGCCCTCAGAGCGAATTTTATTCACTTTATCACGTAGAGAACTATTTGCTGAATAGCTACATTGCTTATCCTTCAAGATTTCGCTGATATTAGATTGACGAAGAAAAGAAACAACCTTATCATTATAGGCTGAAAAGAAAAGAGAAATATTTTTAAATTACTTAACTTCAGATTATATATATATATATATATATATATATATATAGATATATGTGTGTATATAAACGTATTTGCTGTATTGCAAATTAGAGTGCTCGATACTTGTAACTCTGTAGGTTTACAAGTAGAGCGGTTATATTTATTTATTTTATTATTATACCAATATATATAGATATATATGATATTTACTTGGTGAGCACACCCAAGTTTGGCACAAGGCCATTTTTACGTGCTCTTACCCGGGCTTTA
>JAUZSX010000017.1:603768-627155 GCA_034780655.1 Idiosepius hallami | reverse complement strand
AATAATAAAAATAATAGGAGAAACCTGTTACTGTAAATATCTATTATTTAAACCCGGATATAAGAGAAACCCGGATATAAGAGACTTATTATCAGGTCCTTAGTACTCTCTTATATCCGGGTTACACTGTAAAAGAAAAAACAATACAATTTTAATTAAAAATGTCCATATAATAATAAAAATAGTAGGAAAAACCTGTAAAAATGACGCCATTTTGAAAACGATGGCGGCCATCTTGAAAATGGCGGAAACTTAAGTGGCCAACGATGTTTTTTAGTTAGGTACATACCAACGAAGCTTCATGCAAAATTTGGTGCTTTGCTCATCAAATGTAATATTTTACCCTTTAGCCGCTCCACTAAAATAAGTGGCTCTTCTTGTTACAGTAGGCAACAGCAATATGGTTGACAGACTTCTTATCACTCGACAAATACGATTCATTACTAGACTTTTCGTGTGGACAATTCATCACCCCGACATAGATAACTTTCATCACCCCAAAGAAAACAAATTACATTTATTCATGTAATAATGTTAATTATATAATTGCGTTTTTATTATGTTAAATTTTTAGCCCCTTTGACAATTTGGGAGTAGCTTTTACGAGAGGTTATTAAAATCTCTATATAAAGTGAAATGTCATCCACTTTTTCAAACTTTTTATGGTTGAGTTAGTAAATCTTTAATGTCATATTTTCGAAATCTAAAAAGAATCAATTTTCCATTTTCTGTATTTGAAGAGACACATTTTAATAGGATAACGTTAACTACCAAAATTAAGTTTTATTTGATAGATAAATGTAACAGAATTATGATTATGTGACTATTTTCATGATTTCAATAATGTTTAAGTTATCTATCTTACCCTCATTTTTAAAGATATTTTCAAGGAGTTAAAACAAAAATAACTGAATCCCAACAGGTTATGTTAACTTTTATTGCCTAAATGGGGTACCAATCTAGCAGAGGTACATTCTACTGACTCAGTAGCATAGCTGTCACCAAGGAATACAATACATGCCACCTGTCCATAAGATTATGGAAACCAGCATTAAACACTTAATAGCTTTCAGATTGAGAAGTGGTTTTCACTTCTACAAAGTTATTAAAAAAAATACTGAACTAATTTTATGAGCAAATTTTAATAAAGGGAAAAAATAATACCAAATTCCAATTAAGCAACAATTATTTCAATAAACCTTTATTTCTAGCCTTACAAGTGTTGAATATGGCCACCACCTGTAGAGACATCAATGTGATAAAAGAATTCCTCCTGAATAAATATTAGTAAAACAGATTTCAATCCATATTGCTTGAATATCTCAGATTAAAGATCCACAACTCATTAGACCCTACCTTGAGTGTCAAAATGTATAAATATATACATATCAGCACCCAAAGGGTGTATGTGGATATAGATCAATAACCTAATATTTGTTGCAGGGCAGTTGGTCAAATGAGTTTTCAGTTTTTGATTTTATACAGAAATGGACATGATTGGGTTTTGATAGTGTTTTTTCAGTCATTGTATTCAAATTCTATTAGGTTGATCAGAGAAAGATAATAGAGTTTTTATTCAATTCAAAAGCCTTTTTTTTTCATGTTAAAAAGAGTCATTGGCAATTAGCCTTGCAAGTCACTCAAAAGTGGGTTGGATTTGGCCTGTGGGCCATAGGTTACCAACCATTATCATAGACCAAGCATAAATATGAAATTCTAACAATATAATTTCTTACTACTGATTCTTCTAAAACCTGCAATTCTCCTTAACCTTTTACACAGACAAATTTTCTGAAAAGAAATAATTAACAACTAAATATCACTCTAAGAATCACTTACCTATACCCTCCTTGGTGGAAATCTTAAAATTTTAAAAAGTTCTATTTAAATAGTTACCAATTAATTCCATGCATAAAAAAAATGGTTCCTGAGTTTTTAATAATCCTTATTTATAGGTTTTTTACTCCCACTTTTTTTAAACCACAGTAGCTGTCAATATTTTTTTTATTGCATATCAATTTTAAGAATTAGTTCATGCCAGAATGAGTTTTCTACACAAATGTTTTTTTAAAATACATAGAACTATATTAATATGAAAGAAAATGTGATGATTAATCTTTTACAAAACATAACTCAAAATTAGTTTGTAATTAAACTTTCATATTTTAATTTGCAAATTAAAAATTGCAAAATTCAAGCTGGCAAAACTCTATAGACTTCTCTTTAAGTCTTCATTTGATGTCAAAGATTGTAATAAGACACTAAACAATTAGTAACTGTTAGCATTGTGTGAAAACTAAGTCCATTAAGTTTACAAACTAGTTTGATCACATATTGAATTATGAAAATTTAAAAAAATTTTTAGAATAAATAATGGTATTACTTATGCATATTTACAACTTTTCTCAACAGTTTATTTTACCAAAATTTTCATAAAATAAAACACTATTTTAGGAAAAGAAAAAAATGGTTCTAAGTCTTTTAGATTTAACAAAAAAAAATAGCATGGATTCAAAATCACAATTTTATAGAATACACAAGGGATTTAAAGAAAATCAGACTTTATAGATTTCCATCTAAAAAGAAAGAAAAAAAATTGGAATGTCCTAAATTAATTAAGTTTATTTTTTAATAATAATTACTTTTCTGGATATTCATTGATTAATATTAAAAAGTGTTTGTTTTTTAGAGAATACTATTTGTTGATTTTCTTTAGAAAATTTGTAAATATGAACTTGGATTTGGCACAAACAAGTTATTTTGTAAAAGAGAAAAAAAAGAGCCATTATTACAGTTTATGTAATAAGAAATGGTTTCAACTTGTTACTCTAGAGAGCTTGAAGGTTTTATTGATGACCAACCAACATTAACATAACATTCAGGATGGAAGATTCATCATCTTTGATTTTACATTTTAACCATCAACAACTTATCTAACAGTTATGAATAAATTGAGAAAGATAAGCCATTTAACCTTGTAAAAAGCATTGATTAAAGTTTGTAGCCAGTAATCCTGAGTGTGATATGTGGCATTAACTTTATTTCACTAGTTTCTACCATATTACTACATTCTTATGTAGAAAGACAGTAAAAATAAGATTTTTTTCAATTAAAAATTCATTCTCAAAATCTATTGTTTATGATTGGGTTTTAGTTGTATTTGAAAAGATTGTCTGCATTAAAAGGAAAATTATTACATTTATTTCATTTGTAGAATATTTGAAATTAACTAATTTGATAAAACTAAAACTTAAAATTGTACAAAACTTTTTTAATGGAAAGTTTTTAAATTTTCAAACATTTTTTCGTTAATTTTTAGTAAATTGAAACATTAAAACCTGTTAGAAAATTATATTTGTTATATTGATTTTTTTAAATCAAGTCAATTTTATGAATCTTGTTTTCAAAATATGACCACTTCTTTGCCACCAAAAATTTAAAAAGAAAAGTATTATTTAATCAATTAAGTAACAATAGATAGACATAGTTTGATATTAACTTTTCAAAATTTCTGTAATTCATGGTTGAAGAGATATAACTTATGTTTTGAATTGGTTTTATGCCAATCAAAAACTATAGCTATTATATGGTTTTATATTATGCAAAATTCCTTACAAGAAATTACATGGTTATTAATGTGAATTTTTCAGTATTTTTGTATAAAATTCGTTTTATCTCAAGGCAGAATCATTTATGCTATACTATCCAAAAGTCCATAGATATACAGTAGCAGACCAAAATCTGAGATTAAATATATTTTTATCATTTTTTCAACAAATTTTTTTTAAATTAATATAAATCGTTGTCTCCATATTCAAAATATGTAAATTAAGGTCACCACAAACCATAGGTAATAAGTTATGAGTGATCAAAGTTTTATACTGAAATTTAAGAAACCAAAATGCGCTTGATTTAATATTTGGTCAACAAAATTAACTGACAACATTCATCTTGTGGGATTTTAAACTATTCTTCTTGAAATTTTAGCCACAAATCCTTAATATTCTAAAATAAACCTGCTTTCCAATCAAAGACCATGGATTTTCTATTGGCTTTAGGTCCAGGCTCTGCAGGGGCAAATCCATTATTTCAACATTTTCATTTTTTAAAAACTCTAGATGCTTTGCAAAGAACATTATCCTGCATAAGATTTTAAATTGAGGAATTTCTAAGTCATGGGATCACATGATTTCTGAGTAAGTTTGTGTAGATCTATACACTCACTCATATTTAAACAGACAAAATCCGTCCTGCCTTATAATGAAATCATTCTAAACACTATTATACTTTCTCTGCATTTGTCTTTTTTAACAGACTTTAAGTCATTCCCATTCAAATCTTTTTACTAAAGATTTCCAAATCCATAAACATTGCACTTTTATTTTAAAAAGAAAGTTTTTTGCCATTAATTAGAAATTAAGGGAAATAAATGATAATAAGTCTATAGTACATGTTTGTTTTTTTTATTTTGCTTATCCAGCCAATCTTATTCAAATGTATCAATATTTTTACAAGGCACTGATGCCATAAATGGCATCTGGAATCTATCCTTTAATGTCATCCTTTTAATCAATTTTGATTTGATTAAAAATTTTCCAGAATCAATCAATTTTTAGGGGAATTAAAACATCAAAAGTCATTAAAGTCCTTTCTTACCGTCATAGACAGTTTTCATTCATCACCAATCTTTTCCTTATCAAATATTTTTCCCCGTCAAGTTTAATGATTTATTTCTTTATAGTTTGGCTTGCTTGTGTTTAGTGACCTAAACATTTCAAATCTATTTTATCAAATAATACTTTGCAATATTTAAAAAAAATAATGTATTAGACTTATAAGCAAAAAGTGAAAATTTGTAAACTTTGAAAAAAGATTTATTGTCCCAGACTTTTTTGGCCATTACTGTATGTAAAAAGAAAAGTGAATAAAATGTTTATATAAAATTTACATAATGTTTTACAAGGAATTTTTTAACAACTGGTTGGAAAACAAAATACCTGCTTCTTTAGCATTGTTAAAAAAAAAAATTCATTTTAACAAGATAGTCGCTATAAATCTGCTAGTCCCTTCATTAACCAAACCAAAATCTGACAAAGATAAAAGATATCTGGTTCAATCACTCTTTACCACTTTGTGTTTTCAAACATAGCAAACAACAATCAAGATTGATTATTTTCTTTCTATGTTGAATTGGCACAAGGACACAATCACATGAGATTCTAAAAAGCAATGTTTTTTTTTTTTTTGGCTTATTTTTTAATTATTCCAATCTTATATGAAAAGTTTTACAATTGGACGAACGACAAGATAAGCAGAATTATAAAAGATAATCCTAAGGGAATTTTGTCAGAATCTTTACTATTTTAGTTATGTATAAATCATAAACATTACATCATTAAATATACTAAAGTGGTCTTTCCTAATGTTATCAACTGTAATAAAGTAGGGATTTCTCTTTTTTTTTCCTTCATCTTTCTTATTTTCCAAGGGGATGGGACATCAAACCAGATGTCTAACATTTACCCTTATTTTAATGAGTCCAACCAAGAGATCTTTTTAGGATTCTCTCTGTTCCCTTTCAGTGCAATTGTTTGGATCTCACTTGTATATCATTGAATGTGACATCATAAATGTTGCTTTTCTAATTTTACATTTTTCAATAAGAATAGAAGGATAAAAACAAAGAAATCAAAAAAGAAAATTTTTCTCAGTCATATTTTCAAACATGATTAAAAAGCATAATTACCTGTTGTAAAGATCGTGGACTGTGTTTTAAACTTGGTTGACATCCCTGAGATATTTGAGCAGTAATATTCCGTTGATACATAAACTGTTCAGTACAGTTATCTGTTGTTGAATAAGATATGCTAGATTTAGTATCACAGTCCATTCGATTGAGATCACACGGTTCCATCATTGGGCTTTTCCTATCAACCATATATTCCCAGTCCTCTGTTATAATAGTATCATTGTCATTTGCACAATCATTTAAACTAGTGTCACAATTTTTACTAACCAGGCTAGAACTTTCTGTCCTTGGTCCAAATGAATATTGATTTTTATCAGATGACTTCCGTATATGGTTATTTCTTATTCGCCGTTGCGAGTAATATTTTGCTAATATATTTTGTTTTCGGTTTCCTTTTGAGGAAGATTTTTTGCTGGACTGGGAATTACTCACACGTAAGCGTTCAGATTGTTTATTAAAAACATTTTTAAAAGATTTGGGCCTTGATGCTCGTCCTTGTGCCTTGACCTTTGAATACATATCAGTTTCAAATAAATCAACTTTGCCTTCTTCAAGATCTTTCCAGAAAGTATCTTTAAGTGTGGTGGGTGGAGGTTGTCCTAACAGGCCACAGTTGCCCATTGAGGAAAGATTCCTTGAATTATTAGTTTCTAAAGGATCCTCAATAGTTGAAGCTGTCATATGACTGGTAGTTGTTAAAGAGCTATTACTTGGAGTAGATACATTTTTGCCATCAGCTACAGTAGCTCCAGGAATGAGTCTTCCTTCCATCATAGCCTGAGATAAAAAAAAAAAAAGAAAATAATGACAGAAGGTTTGATGTTTTTAATAGAAATGAAAAGACACACTTTATTAGCAATGATAAAGTCTTCATAAGGAATATGGATTGGGGTAAAAAAAATCAAGAATAGTTGCAATGCCACGAGTGACAGCAGAAATTGATCTCAGACTAAAAGGAAATTTGAAGAAAAAATTTCTTAGAAATTCAAAGTGAAACCATTTCTTATTCCATAATAATGGGTCTATTTTTTTCTCGGTCTCTTTTACAATTTTAGTGGTGGAATAGCTACAAATCTAGACTATCTTATTGAACATTGATAACAGTATAAAACTAAAATTTCAAATAAAAACAAAAAGATATTTTAATCAAAAACAATTTTAATTCATTATCCCCCCCCCCAGAAGATACAGAAACGCACACATATACGTTCGATATTATCAATAATATGGTTCTTCAATTATAGCAAATTATTTACACATACCCCAAACACTATTCAATTTTAATGAACATAAGATTGAGAGGATTTGATTTTATTAAATCATGTCATCTCTCTCCTAAATATCTTTATAATAATCTTAGTCTTTAATTCAAATAAATTACTGTGTAAAAAGTTATTAAAAAATGTTAATAGGGTAAAAAAAACATCTTTGATCATTTTGAAAAAATTTATCTTAAAAAATATTTGAAATCATATTTTTTGAAAGAAATTATTTTCATTTTTAAAAAAAAGTTTGAAAATGTTCAGTCAGAAATCAATTATTTTTGTTTTGAAAATTTCAAAAGAATTTTATTCCAGACTTTAAATTGTGTTTAGGTTTATTTTTTGGGTTTTAATATTATTTCTGTATTTGAATTATTTTATAAGATTTATAAAAAAAAGTTTCAGATAAGGTTGGTAATATATACACTCTATTATAAAGTTTATCAACAATTCAAATTAATGTATGTCAAAGGTTACGAGATAGTGAGGAAACAAAAAAAGTCTCGATTTCAATGGTGTATGTATTAAAAGACTGGACACTTCAATATATTATCATACTTATAAAAAAAAAAAGAGCAAAAAAAATTGAATAGCCATTTACATTTGTATCAGGTTTTGAAAATGTGTAATTATAAGAACTAGATTTGCCTAATCATTTGTAGAGACTTGCTATCAGCTATGATTAAATCAGGGCTAACAAGTTGGAAAAAAAACACACTCTTTCTTATAAATCTTTATAAATTAATGGTTGCTTGGTTGGTTGGGTTTAACAGCATATCAACCATTTCAAACATTTATTATTGAAAATCATTGTTTGATAAGTTTTCTTTTGTCAACAGCTTCTTTGAATAACACCAGTTGCATTATTTAAAAACTAGGAGGAATGTTGACAAGTCATATTTTACCCTAGAATATTAATCCTATGTTATTGAAACAGAATGACTAGGATTTGAACTCACGGGATTCCAAAGTCCGAGCACTTACCCATAGCTGCACAGAATATGCCTATTGAATAAGAATTTCATTTTAGATTTGTTATTTTCAAGAAAACACAAATCATGAAGTCATGGTTTCATTGTTATTTAATCTGTAGATGAATGTTAAATTAGAATATTCTTTCATTTCCTGTAGATATCTATAAATGAATATTTAAAAATCCTAATTTCCTAAAGTTTTGGAAAATATACATAAAAACAATATTCATAGTTATTAAAAATGTCATAACATAACCATTAGATGAATATAATGCTGTTGAAATAAAGGTTTAAACAGATTGCTATTCTAACTGAATTATTAGACAAGCATTGAAAACATTTTAAGACAACCAATATAAATGATTAGTCATTTTTATCTTTTAATCTCAAGTTTATCTGGAAATTGTTCTTTTAGAATTGGTTAGTTTCGTCCATAAATTTTCAAGTTCCACTAATAACACCCCCCCTTTTTTTTTCATTTTAGGAAAAGTGAATAAGTGTTTAAAAAATAACTTTAAATATTAAAACAAAATTATTTTTTAAAGATGCTTGTAGAACCTAAAGAATGGGATTATGGGTAATTGATTTTTTTTAACCATAACTTATTATTTAACCCTTCAAACCTCAACTTATTAAAATTACCCAGTAGTCACTCAGAGTCCTTATATTAGAGGGAAATATTAAAACCAAAAGGTTTTGAAAAATATACTGTAGACTTCAAAACTTTATTGGCATTATGTTGTATCTCACGGTAATAATAGAATATTCACATGAATTAAAGATTTTATGTCATTTATGATATTCAAATAAACAATACATTGTATATAAATTATTTCATTATCATTTTTGTATTTAAAGGAAAACAAGACTTAAAGGCATAAATACTAAATGAAAGCATCTTTCTCAAGTTTTATAATTCATAGTTTTGTTTGGTAGAATTTCATTGTTAGAGACTAGCAATGAAATTAAAGAGAACCATGATTGTCCTTTTGAAGATCTTACTTTCTGTTTTTTCTTGTTTTCTAAGATTTTTTTGTTTAACAAAATTTGGGGAATACATAAGAACTTTGGACCCCACAAAAAAATTTTGTTAGTAAACTGAAAGGAAGATCTTGAAAAGGAGAATTAAGGTTATCTTTAACTCTAGACCCCAAAACAAAAAATTTTGTTAGAAAACAGAAAGCAAGATTTTGAAAAGTTCTCGTCAACGAGTCTTACAATAAGTTGTATATTTGTAACTGGTAGCAGAATGGATATATTGTTTGTTTTTTTTTTGTTTTTGGTTTCAAGAATTTTGATTTAATCCCCAACATTCTCAAAATATATTTTTTGTTTGGTAAAAAGTGTTGATTCAAAGTATTTATAAAAGATACTGCATTGTTACCTCAAAAGATTATTAAGAGTGAGATTAATTGATGATATAAATGAAGAATATTAAGGATATTTCATGGAAGTAATATCTTGCTATATTAATTAATGTTAGTTATCATGAATTATATCTAAATATTCTTTGATAATGTATAATTTTTTTACAGCAGGTTTTTCTTTGATTTCAGGAAATTTTAGAATAGAAGAAATAATAAAAAATAGAAACAATTAAATTTAAAGGTTTTTTTTTATGCAAAAATAAAAAGCATTGTTTTTAGACTATTTGAATTTACGCTTTTATATCCAGATTTGAGGATTTTTTAAAAAGAAATCTCATCTCTATTTTTAAGTGCCTTTCATTCTGAAACCAAATTCATTAATACAAAATCAAAATCTATTTTCATGGTCCACTTGGAAGACAGGTGAATTATTTTCAGGTAAGTCTCATACAATTATATTGAACGAAACAATCAAATCTATGTTAAGGTATAGAAAATGACAAAAAAAGATTATTCTTTTTTTTTTTAACTTTTGTCTTTTATTTAGCTTCTTTTTTTTTCTTTTTTTTAAATGAAACTATTTTCTTGAATGAAAAACTATTAGAACTATTTCTAAAGAAATCTACAAAAGACTTCAGCTCTTTGACAAATAAGTCAATGTGGGAGGATAAACTTTTCATTGTTATTGCTTAAACAATCAAGTAATTTCAAATTTAAATCCTCATGATTAAATTGTTTTCCTCAAAAAACAAAACCATTTTAAGGATTTTAAATGAAAATATAAAATTCTTGACAACTAAAAATACTCACTATATATAAACTAAAATTTAATGAAAACAAAACTCTTAAATTGATGCTATTGAAAAAATTATTAGAAAAATTAGAATTTGTATGTGTTAATAGTAAATATTAAAATGATTTATTGAAAAAAATGTTGGTATTATCCTGCCTATATATATATATATATATATATATATATATAAGAGAGGTCACAATCTTAATCTTCAAGTCGGGCACAGAAAAAAAAAGATTACAAATATATTTCTCAAAGTGGAAAATGAAATCTTTGGTTCAATTCGAAGAAATTCAAGTTCAAACTTTTTAATAAATTAGTATAAATAAAGAAAAACTTTTTCCATAAAAGAAGGTAAATGCAAAAAAATTATATAGTTATTTCTCTTTAAAAAAAAGCAGCATGTTATACAGCTAAATAATTTGTTTAACTGAATTCTTAAACAGAAAATGGAATGATTATGTTGAAAACATATAGAGTTTTATTCATGGAAGAATATGTTCAGAAACTCCATACTCTTTCATATATTGCCATTAAAGACGTGAAAAATGTTCAACTTTGGCTGTGAAAATAAGTAAAATTTAATTTTGGATATTGACAAAGTAATTTATGCTCATATGATTTTAAATGCATGAAAATCCCCCAAAATTTCAGGAAATAAAACCCTTTTATTACATCTAAAATATATAACATAAATATGTAACATCTATACAAGATTAACCTAAAAAAAAAAAGATTGTAATGGGGTTTATTTTTTCAAGCAAATAAGTAGAAAGTATTTTCCAGTAGAATTTTTTTCCTTTTTCCAGCTTAAGTTTCTTTCAGTAAGTTTTTTGTTTTTGTTTTATATCTTTATTATTTTTCTGTTATTTTACATGAGGTTAGGGTTAGAGGAAGAAAGAAATTTTCCTTATGTTCTAAACTTTTTTTTTTGGGAGGGGGTTGTATTTTACTTGATTTTGTTTACATAATCTTTCCAAGATTTCTTTTTCGCTTCCTTGAGGACTCGACTGTTTTAATTCCCTGGGGAACATTGCATCGACTCTCTTCCAACAGACTTGTTCTTCAAATGCTATCATTGCCATTTCTGTACCTTTCTCTTTTTACAGAATTGGCTTGTTGGCCCAAACATCCAAGCTAGAGGACCAGAGCTAAATATTCAATGCTACACAAGGGCAACTGAGGGTGTTTTTGTCGTAACATAATTATTAGTCATTCTACAGTTACTGCTCCCTTTTTTTTAAGGTTTAGATTATGAGTTGAGAACTAAATTTCTGTAGTGCTGTTATTATTGCATTTTTCATTATCAAATGGATCCATTTTGATATGCAGACTTTCTCAATGAGTATTAAAGCTTTTGTAAAGTATTCAATAAATCAACTGGTGTTTTTAATTGTCAGAAAGTTTTTGATAGTTTTGAATTTCTTTTAAATATTTATATTAAATTCTCTTTAAATAAGATATGTGTGAATTCTAGGATTTGTTTTTTTAATTTTAAATTTTTTATCATCAATATTTTTTTTTTTCTTTTTTGATATGAAGGTTCCCATATTTTTTCTGAGAAAACTTTAAATTACAATAGATTTTCCAGTTACTGATTTTCAATACAAGGGATTTTCAGGGTAACAGCTGGTCTACACACTAAAACTTTATATGTATATATAAATGGAACAAAGTGGCTGTTGTGTTTAGCAGGCAAAACTGTTAAACTACCTTAGAATTGACACAGAGATCCACAAAATTATAATGAATATAAAACCTGAGAAGCCTAGTAAAACTCTTGTATAAAATATTATATGAGTCTAAGCTCTAAATATCAGTAAGAAGTTCAATCATGAAGTATTTGAACTTTAGAATCATTGTATAACAGTTCAAATCAAAATTGTACAAGGTTTCAATTTTTAACTTTGAGAAAGGCATGAATTTCCAAATTCTTTGCAGCTATGAATTTAAATCATGCATGTAATGTTTAGATAAAAAGATATCAAATATTATTGTTATCAATATTAAATAACCAAAATTCATGTTGTAAGACAAATCAATGAATCAATTTAAAAGAACATGCAATGTACAAAGTAACATTAGAAATAATTATGAATTTGTTGGGAATGAAACACAAGAGCTTGTCACTCACATTGTGCTCATTATCATTGACTTATCTAAAAAAAAAAAAAAAAAAAGTTAAAGACAATAAAAAACGTGTCCATTGATTCCAACCAATTCAGTGAAAGATGGCTCATAATTTGTCCATGAAAGAAAATTAATTGAATATTTCTTATTCTGCAGAATAAGCATTATTCTATAAGTAAACAAGAAGCCCCCCCCCGAAATGGTGCACATTCTCTCCTGATGACCCCAAGACTTATGTGAACTTTTACAATTTGGATTGCCCAAAGACCGTCATAGATACAGTGTAATAGTATATGCCAATAGGATGAATTTTCAATAGCTACCTTTTTGGTATGTTTGAATTACTTTTACGGTAATTTCCTTATTCTGCCATTTTTTCCCCTGCAATGGGGGCAGGTAACCATTTTAATGGAATGAATAGGATAAAGCTAGCCATGTTGATAAACTGAGAAATTTTGGGAGATTAAATGCGAAGCTTTTTGGTATTTTTTGGCTTGTGTTGCTGGCTAGTTAATAGTTTGGTATGAATCAGGGTAGGAAAAAGAATCTACACAAATACACGTGCTGGGAGGAGAGGGTTTAGAATGCTTATCTTTGATAATTCATTTGTGAGTTTTATAAAAGGTGTGCAAAAGGAAAATTAAATGGTTTCTTATTTTAAACATTATCTTTAATCCATCTCTAATTTGTTAATCTAATTTATAAGGATTGAAAAATGGGAGTTGAAATCCTCGTTTCCTATAGAAATCCACAGGTCTACATAATTCAAAATGACAGCAATGCAACCAAAGATAGTTCTGAATAGATATCAATAAATATGACAATATCAATGAGTTAAGAAGGTGTGTAAGAAGAGTGGGGTTGGCCTTGGCTCAGATATGATATGTGGGTCATGAAGGACAACTCATGGTGGGAGGGGATCAAGTGTGATTATGTAGGTGGTGGTGGTAGTGGTGTGGAGACACGAATGATAACTGATGGTGGTGGTAGCAACATATGATAATACTGATGTAGAATGTGGAGAATATATCTACTTGGTCAAGGATCTACCCAAGTTAGGTAAAAGGCCAGTTTTATATACTCATTATATTTCTGTTTTCTTTTTTTAAAATCAATGTTGCCCTTCACTTAGATGAGTTTCTCTCATTGAGTTGATGAGTTTCTCTTATTGAGTTGATGGGTCTCATTCACCTGGGTTTTTTGAATCAACGTTATTCTTACACCTAGATGAGTTATTCTCCCTGGTTAACAAGCCTCATCTGCACATGAATGCTGAAAGTGAATGTGTTTTGACTGAGATTTGAACTCATGTAATACAAATCCAGAGAGCAGCAATCTGGTGGATGAGGGAAAAGGAAGAAGGAAAACTATCTTGTAGAGTATGTGGTAAACTATGCAAAACTGATGGGAGTATGTGAAACCATAGGTGTACTCATGCCATCTTGCAAAGCATTGGCCTTCTTCTTTTGCAAAGCATTTCCCCCCATATTTTGAAAGTGGGGTTCAATATTTTCTTTTTAAGAGACAATATAAATGAAAATATTTTTAGTCATTGTTGACAATAGATCAGATGTTTTTTTTTGTTGTTGTTGAAGGTCATCATTATTTATTTATTGTATTTGTTTTGTAAATGCCTAGTGAATAGCTGACTTGTACAAGCAGATAAGTGAAGATAAGCTCATTTTAATCCAGAGCTACTCGTTTCAAGTGAAAAACTAAAAATGATTATTTATTCATAATCATGGTTGTCAAAAGCTCCAATATAATTCCAGTCTATTAAGCTACAAGACAAAATGTTTTTCTAAATAAAGACATTTTTGGTTATGGACCCGTGACCAAATAATAAAAGGAAGAAGATAGGATTGGATCTTATAAGTGTCAATGATCTCATATGAATTGCTAACAAACCATTTATTTTTTAAGGGCTTCTTAAAAAAAAAGACAAATATACACTCAGA
This sequence comes from Idiosepius hallami, assembly GCA_034780655.1. Lineage (NCBI taxonomy): Eukaryota > Metazoa > Mollusca > Cephalopoda > Idiosepiidae > Idiosepius > Idiosepius hallami. The sequence continues at coordinate 612,922 of JAUZSX010000017.1, read as the reverse complement.
TAAAAATAAAGAAAAAAAACATTCCAGAGATATTATACATTTCTTAAAACTAAAACTGAAATTAAAATATCACAAATAAAACAATGTGAATTAATTTAAAAAAAAAAAACATTACATATTTATCAAACTTATCTTTTAAAAAAAACAATTCTATTTCCAATAAAAGATTTTATAGAAGAATGCACATCAAAATCATTTGCACATTCAAGATTTCAAAATAGTTTAATAATGACAAGCAATTTAAATAGTGAACCAATAAATCATATATTTATAGATTCTGTCTATTAAAACTAGTTAAATAAATACTAGTTAAAAGTATTCTGGACCTGTAAAAAAAAAGAGTCAAGAGATGATAAAATCCATCATATTTTTCCCAATCTTTCCCAAAGTCTTCAATTTTTAGTAAAGCAAATGTTTATAATGAAAATTAATACTGCTAGAATGTGCAGGAGTGCAAATTTGAAAATAATCAGAAAAGTGGAAGGGTTAAAGAAAAAAAAAAGGAAAATAGAATCAAGATGCAGGGTCCAGAGGTAGAAGGAGGAGGGGAGGGTGGAACAGCCTTCTTTATAGCAACAAAAACAAAAAGCAACAGATTTGAGCATAGCAAAAAAAAAAATGAATTAAAAAAAAACAGTGTGGGGACTGGATCCAGGTGTGCTAGGTGAGAGTGCAAACCATGCAATTAGAATTGTTTATCAAGGTAGGAAGTAAATGACAAACCCCAAACATATCTTTGTCTATGAAAATGAGATTTTTCATTTGTGTTTGATCATATCAGTGCTTATAGAGATGATAGAAGAGTTGCAATATCCACAAGAAATCACCTTTCTTGTTAACACTTTTAACAGAACATAAAATAGAAATCAAAAATCAATTGAAAACAGTTTGTGTTCAAAAAGAAACTTTCAATTTTCCTTTTATAAAAAACAATAAAATAAAAAGACTAAATTTTCAAGCAAATCTTGGTTTAATACCAAGAGTTGAGGTTTACATTTTAATGGGATGATTAGTCTATTAAAAGACTAATTAAAGTCTTTTAAAAGATTAAATCATCCAATTAAAAAAATAAACATCAAATCTTAATATTAAAAATGGTTTCAATTTTAGGTTTTATTCAGTCAATTATTGGTCACTTCATTATTTCTAAAAATTATTATTTATCATTTTAATTGGAAACTAAATACTACCTTGAGATATGCTTTGTTTTTTAGGTTTTTTAATAGATATTACAACAATCTAAAAGGAAAACATGAAGCAATTTTTGTTTAAATATAAAATTATTGATATAAAAAATTCCAAATTTAACACTAGAATAACAGCAGTGAATTTTCAAATAAATTCAATTTCTTCATTTTTAAACAAAACCAAAATTTAGATTTATTATTTTCATGGAAGTTATCCAAATGGGCTAAAATGATGAACAATAATGTAAGAATTAAAAAGTGACAATTTCCCTTAAATAAAACTAAAAGATTTCCATTTAATTTTCAATCTGTTTCATCATTAAGATAATCTTTTTGAAAATAAAACTTTAATTCTTTTTACTTAAAGACTAGCATTTAGAAGACAGGAAAATTTAGCATTAAGTTTACTTTCTAAATTTACAAAAACATTTGACACCAATAGAAAAAGTGTTCACATAAAAGGATTCTTTAATGTTAAAAATAGAATCTTAGGAACAAAATATCCAAAAGATTTAGAAATTTTCATATTTTAGGATATAATTGTTTGTGTATTTATAAATACAAGAGATGCAAACCAAGTATGATTGTGCTAATCAAACAAGTTCATAATATATTGATTTGTTTTTTAAAAAATCTACTTTTCATGCAAATTTTCAATTAAAAAAAATCTAAAATTGACTTAATGAATAAACAAAAAAAAAAAAAATTATCAGTTCAATAATCTACAAAGCCCGATCATTGATAAGATAAATCACAGGTGTATAAAGAACCAAATTTTGAAATGACGAGTGTATTTATTGCTATTACCAAAAAACAATGTAGATTTATTTGCAAGGAAATTAAAATCTTTGTTATTGACAGTATTTAAATGACAGGTCAATTGGAAAATGATTAAAAGTGCTTCATTTGTAAAATGTTAAGATAGTTCTTCAAAATTATCTAACACACTAGAAAGATTATTAAATTTGTGGAAATAAAACAAAAATCATCCTATTAAAAAAAAATAAACATAAAATGAATTTTTTTTTTTTTTTTACAGATCAAAATATAATTTTGCTTATGCTTTTCTTTTCAGATGTTTTTTTTAAATCTCTGTCATATATTGTTTTCAAAATTAAGATAAAGGTTCATAAAAAATATAGTAAACTAGTATATCTTTCGGATAAATTAAAATGATAAATTGTGAAAAATAATTCATAACCAAGAAATTAAAATGTAGAAATAGACAACCAAAATTCAATAAATTATGATCAACACTTAAATTCCAAAAGTGCTTTTCATACAAAGCTTGTTCTAACCAAAATCCTTAACAATCTCAACAAAAAAAGGTCAGTTGCCTATTTTACATTTAGGACAAACTAAAAAAAAAAAAAACACTTCCAAAAATAGAAAATGAAGAATTAAGATCAAAAATTCAGAAACAAAAATGTCAAAGAATTTTGTGAATCCAAGCAAATTTAAATCAAATTCAATTTTATTTTTGATAAAATCAACAAAAAACAGTTTAACTATCATCCAAAGGAATAATTACACTAAACAGAAAACTTTCATATAATTAAATCAAAATAGTGGAAAAACTCATGAAAAAAGAAAACCACTTTATACCAGTTATAAATTATAATTAATTTTATGAGAACTAGAGGAGAACAAAATGTTTGATAAAGTCAACCTGAATTGCCAGATGAAGGTTTAATTAAGAAAAAGAAGCTCTACTTATTTGGGAGATTGTGATCATTAAAAAAAAAAAGGAGGGGGTCTGGATCAAAAGCATTATATCCTTCTTCAAAAAGAATGGGGAAAATGGCAAATTTATAGTTTACAATAATATAAAAAACTATATTTTCGTAATCTAATTCCAATTAGCTAATATACATATGATTTACTAAAAGCATTTTCTAGATAGCTTTTTCTTCTTTTTTCCTAGATTTTTACAAATGTAACATTCTAAATCAATAAGGAAAACAAAAATGAAAGAAGAACAGAAAAATTAACAATTATGAAATCCATTTTCTCAACATGAATTTTAGCTCAAAATCAAAGTTTTTTTCTCTGATCAAAAATGCACTTGCTTTAAAGAAATCTCAGAAATATTTCAGATAGAAAACTTTTTTTTTTTATGTCAAATCGTCCAGATTAGCAAAGTAAATAATGAAAAAAGATGCCAATTTGATTATCTTGAAATTCTAAATATTTTGACTTTAGATATTTAGAAACCAAAATAAACCAACCAGAAAAAAAAAGACTTTTGTGACTTTAAAACATTTTAAAAGATTTCTTCATAATTTTCTTCCTTATTGAGATATTTTTTTTATTATGAAGAATCTGTTAAATTATTAAAGAGAAGTAATAAAAGCCCTTTGCATAACTTTCATGACAATAACAAATCATTTATTAAAAGGAAAAAAAAAACTCTAGTAAGCCACTTAAAATTTTGATCAAACAAATGGAAAAATTTAAAGTCCCAAATTTATATTGTTAATATATTAAAAATAGAACTGCACTCCAGTTACTTTCCTATTAAATCCAAGGCTTTTTTTACACAGGCTTTATGGGAAAAGTTTAACAAATATTTTACCATCAACCAATAAAACTAGAAGTTTTATATAACATAACATTCACAAATTCTAGAATAAAAGAAAAATATTGATTTTTTTTTAAAAAATCAATTGTGAAACTAATTGAAATAAACTAATGTTAAAAAATTCAAATGTTGTAAAATAAGTTTAAAATTAATGTATAGTGCTAAAAACAATACCATTTTTTTTAATACAAAAAAAGATAAGCATTCAATTCCTATTGGCTAATTTCAGCCAGACCCTCCCCAAATTCAAAATATTTGTTATTAAATGTTAGAAATAATAAGAAATTCTTGTCTTACACACAAACTCTAAGGAATACTCCACTCCATAAATTATTCTTATAAGATTTGTAACATAAAACTTAAATGAATCAGTTTTTGCTAAAGTTTTTTTCAAGGTTGATGGAAATTCCCGACTCAAGTGTAGAAATTGTAATAATTGGATTATAAGAGCCTTGAAATTAATATGAAAGTTTAAGAAGTAACCCATATTAAGCGAAATGACTGACCAAAATATTTTCTTTGGTCCCTTTTTCTGAAGAATTCTAAATTGAGCAATGAAATGGTCAACATACCTAATTGCACATTCTCCCATTCCTACAGAAATAAGAGCACTTACCAGTGGATCATGGCGCTGGCTCTTAAAGACAGGAAAAAACAATAGATTAGATTTTTAAATATTTAAATACGTAACAGATTGCAAAAGCCAAGAAACAGAATTCCTTAAATAGCTACAAATCTATGGCGAATTAATTATGCTGATTTTTAGAATATTCAACATTAATCATTATTTACAAATGTCATGCTATTATAATAATCGTTATTTTGGATTTCAATTTTAAATTGATTTATGGCAAATTTTTTCAAGCAAATTATTATCTAAAGCCAAAAAAAAAAAAAAACTTAGATAAAATATGGAAAAAAAAAGCCTCCTCAGATTTTATTTAACTTTTTTTTTTCTTAAAGAAAAATAAAAGCCAAAACTTTATATCAGAGAATTTTCTTGGAATTTGCCATTTTCCAATAATTCATTTTATTTAAGTTTATTATTCAAAACAAGGACAAAACCAATAACTAGAAATTTTATTAAATAATATGACTAATATAAAATTAACTTAAGGTTCTATACTACAATCTTACTGTGAGTATTATATCTGAGCAACAAGGTTAATTTCAAAGTGGATTATATTATAGAAAATTTACTGAATATATTTGTTAGATACAAATGTTTAAAATCTAGGGTTAAGATTTTGAAATTATTCTTAAAACAAGTTCTAATAATAATTCCCAATTCAAAAATACACAAACTATTTGAAAAGATTTTTTAAAGAAATAAAACCTTGAAAATAATTTTAATTTTTTTTTATATTTTTGATTTGATAAAATTAGAAATAAGTTTTTATTTAAATATCTACGGATTTGTCGGATTGAATTACAAAATTCCATTTCAGGATGCATTTCAACTTTGATGAGTGAATTTCATAAACAAAAACTTAAGAAATTGACTCCTAAAGTCTTTACCGATGACAAAGGTAGCCAAAATAGAAAAAGCAAACCTTCTCATAGCAGAAAACAATGTTTTATCAGAAAATATTGATAGATTTTCATAACATAAAAATATTCTCAAAGGAGTTAAGTCTATTAAATCTTTATCAAATATTAGATTTCATAAAGAAGACCATAGACAACAAAATTTAAAATTAAGCAAATTATTTCTATGTGTGTAGGAATGAATTTTGATAAAAAGCCAAATAGTAAGATTTATAAGGAAAGCTCTAGATGGTTTTGATTGAACCTTTTTGGATTCTGACTTAGCAAAATTACCAACTAGCCAATCAGAGCCATTTTATTAGAAGACCATAGAGGGCCAAAATAGCACTTGTGTAGTCTTTTGCCCTAGTTCACCAGGGTCGATATATCAGCCCTTTAGGATTCAAAGGATAAATGAAAAAAAAAAAAGAAAAAATCCTGTACAAAATTTTGTTCTAATATATGTTCTATGAATTATGCATATATTTGGCTAATTATAGCTTTTAACAAAACAAAAAAATGACAAAAACAAAATCTTAATAGTAAATCTCAGTAATGAACAAATCTAAAAATTATTTTTTCTAAAAGCAACAAAATTGATAATTGAAATAAAAGTTGAATGAAATTCTGATAGAGTTTCAGTGAAAAATCTGGTTTAAATGTTGATAGGAAGTGTTTTATCTATGAATGATGATCCAACAAAATAAATTGAAAAGAATTGAAATTTACTCAGCATTAAAGTCTTTTTATTGACTTTTATGAATAGATTTTTAAGTTTTTTTTTTGTTTTTTTTTTAATCCTAATAGTTTTTCAAATCACATAATTTTGTAAATGACTTAAAAAAAAAAAAAAACTTGTAGTTCAGAAGTTACAACTAATTAAATAAAGACAAAAGATTTTGATATCAACTTCATTTTTTTTTACCCAGTTTTTATTTGAAATTTTCTTGTAAAAAAATGATTGGTTTCATGACCAGAAAATGAGAAAATGCTTAAGTATTAATCTGTCTGTTATTATAGCAGTTTGCAAAAATCAATCTATTTTTTCTGATTCATGGAAAATCTTGTTGATAAAGTAAATTTAAAAAAAAAAAAAATGGATTTTGTTTGATTTTCATTCTCAAAGTAAATACAATGTTTCAGAATATTAAGTCTACTAAAGATAAAGTGCAAGTGACCCAGATTAGATATTATACAGCATTTTCCTAAGAAAAAAATAATTTATGTGTGTGTGCGTGTGTTTGAAAAAGAAAAACAACAAATTTTAGATAATATTATATTGGGCAGATGTTACAGCATTTCAGTTTTATAAATAAACCATCATCAGGCTCTAGGATGTTAATTCACAGAATCTTACAAGATTTTGTACAATATGTTATGGCCTCTGAAAAAATATCAGACTATTATCATAAGATCTGAAATTTAATGGTTTTCTTATACTTTTTTCACAAATAGTCAGAATTTATTTCCCATTTTTCCAAATAATAATACAAATCTTTCAGTTACACAGATTTTATTGAGAAAGACGGTGAGCTAAGCCAATTTTTTTTACAAATTTGACTGAACATTTTTCCAAAGAATAAAGTCATGAAATTAATTTTCATTCAATAAATTCAATTTAGTGCATTCTTCATTCAGTTAAATTCTGTGGAATTTAAACATTGAGAAGAATTTTATAATTTGACAAGGAGTATTTTTATTTGAATCAATTTTCGAGATTCTCAGTATGATGAGTTTTTGTGAGGAGTGTAAAGGAGGAGAAGTGTTGAAACAAATACAAAACATGGAAATATTGTGAAGGAAACGAAAAAAAAAAAAGATTTAATTCATTTTGATAAATCAATTTAAGAGCCAATCCATCCGAGTCCCCACCAAATAAAAATAAGAAAATAAAATAAAATTGAAAGCCGTGTCTTTTTCCTTTTTATAAACCCAATTAATTTCTTGTTGGTGCTCTGATCTAAAAATCATTGTTTCAATAATTTTTACAAATGTTGCTGGATTTAATTCTTCAAAATTTATATTCAAATAATTAAGGAAAATAGACTTTTAACTATCTGTAAAGTTTTATCATAAAAAATTCTTTACTTTTCTTATTCTTCTTTCTTCAGCCCGACGTTTTTTCAACCTTTGTCGGTCACGTTCAAAGTCTTCGACCATTTCAATACAGGGCAGAAGGTTTTCCCGAGGTTCCCACGTATCATTTGAAGCAGGATAACCAACCCATCGAACTTTGTAACGTTCCTTGCCCTAAAAAAGAAAAAAAAAAGTTAAAAGTGAACAGAAAAGTGGTTTTCTGACAAAAAAAATCACCAAAGAAAACAAAAAATATAAAACAAGCAGAAGATCAATATTTATGTTAACTTCATTAAATAAAAAAAATAAAATAAAATTCACTGAATGTTGATTTTAGAAAAAAAAATGATTATTTGGATGAAAAACCTGGGAAAAAAAAGGAAGGAGATAAGCCTAAACAAAAAAAAAAAAAAAAAACACCATCAAAGTAGATAAAAATAATTAAAAATAATATTTTTAGTATGGTTAACTGGGCTGTATTTGTTTAAGGAGTCTTGATTATTATCTTTATTCAAGGTATGTGGACTTCTACTCTCATCATCATGACATTTTAGCTGATGTGCATTTGGTCTTTTTTAGGTCTTACAAAACTCAGGAATCTTCAGGTTGAGCTTTATTGAAACCATAAACTGAACCGTTTATTTAATCTACAAAGGAAGACCATCTACATTCCATAAGTGTTACGTTAACTTATATAATGTATTCGTTATTTTTACATCAGTAAATTTAAAATCAGTATTGAATATCTTTTTTTCAGACAGATATTACTTAGAATTTGTATAAACCAACAAATAGAACCACTATACCATGAAGAAAGAGTGAATATTTAGGAGCCATAAAACTATTTTTTCTTCTCAACCAGTTGAGTCTACATATATTTCTATTGAATTATTGTTCATTACTTAAAGATCACCATACTTTATAATGGTAGGTTTTTTAATGATTTTATCTAGTATTTATTAGTATATGTTTGTATATGATGTTATGAACTAAATTGTGTTTTGTCTAACAATATATCAACCTTTATAGTTATCAAAATGCCAGAAATTAGCAGAGATATGAATGTAACAAGCAACAATTTAAAATCCTGTATTTGAATTGCCAAGTAAACCACTGATACAATTTTAACCTACAACAAAGCAACAAACATGAAAAAAAAACACCAGGTCAATAAATGATTTAAATATTAAAGATGAATGAATTGAACAGCGTAGAATTTCTGTTTGTTCATTAATTCTTCCAAGATATTTCATGTGGTTCTCCATAACTATACACAGGCTGGTCAAAAAGTTATGTCAAAAGAAATAAAATATTCCAACTGCCAAAGAAAAATTACATTGTTTGTTCCTTTCTTTAAAACGTTACATAGCTTTCTGATGACTCCGTATAAACTATGGAACTACATAAGAAGTAGAGTATAAGTCACAATTACTAAAATATACTTTTTCAAAATAAAAAACCAGCAGAAAAAGTTTCTCAGAAGAATTTCCACACAAGTCCAAAAAATTACCATTTGAATTATCACAAGGTTTCTTTCTATTCAATAAACAGCTAAAAATGACTATTTTTTATAGAAGCAGGTAATTTGAGTAATTTTATCATTTAAAAAATGTTAATATCTTGCAGGGATATCTGAAATTTACAGAGGAATTTTTCAATCTTTGGTTTCATAACATTTTTTTTTCTTTGTGTGTGTGTATATATATATATATATATATATATATATATACACATCCTACTTTGGGTTCGAAAAAAGTAACAACATTACGTGTCAATAAGATCG
>JAUZSX010000017.1:582461-596535 GCA_034780655.1 Idiosepius hallami | reverse complement strand
CGTGGGCCAGCGGTTAGAGTATCCGGCTCGCATGACGTGGTTCGCACGTTCGAATCCTACCTTGGGTTCGAAAAAAATAACATTACGTGTCACTGACGAGATCAAATAAGATCAAAACAGCTGTCTGACGCTATGTTATGGGTTCCGCGAACTTTTCGCGTTTAATCGTTCGCTTATATATATATATATATATATACACACACACACATATATATAATTTTGCTTAATATCCTCTTGATGAGAATAACTCCACAATATAGTGAGCAATTATTACTAACCTGACTTATTCATATCCTGTCATATGAAAAGTCAATACATCACTACATCTATCATAGTATAAAAAACAGATAGTCATGATTGTATGAGACCCTACAGCCTTTAACTCTTTAGAAAATTTAACCACAATAGTTTAAAAAAATAAATCATTCACCACTCAAATTTGCATATGTATGCTACTGCTTTTCTATATAATGGGCTTCCTTAACTAACTTACGAGAAAAGCTTTAAAAATGAGTTTAGTTTTATAAAAAGGTATTAACTGCTTTCCTAGTGGCAAGTCCTTGGCACCTCGGAAAAGCTTGGTAATATTTATAGTATAGTATGTGTCTGTGTGTGTGTGATAGAAAAACTATTTAGTAAAAACAAAAAACGAGAATATATTCAGTGCCAACACATTTTGGATTTTTCTTTCTTCTGGACATATTTACTATTTTTTTTTTGGGGGGGGGTCATTAGTCTTGTTAGGGACAAGGTCTTTTTTTTAATTTTATGATGAGAAATATACATATATATAAATATTGGAAAATAACTTTTTATGTTCTATGTTTTTATGTTAAGGTTTCAAAAATAAACGTTAAATTCCACAAATAAATTCCACTTGTGAATCAAATTGTTACAAGTACAAATGTTTGTCATTAAGCAAAGCATTGGATTCATTATGATATTCCAAAAGACTCTTTTGTTTAGCACTAGTCTAGACACACTACTAATTAGAAATACAATCAGTTTACTAATAATCATAATGAATCTTACAAAAGTTCAAAATAAACTCTAAGTTAAATAGTCTCTCATTGTCAGAACAAGCTGAAGAATTTAAACAACCAGATTAGCAATGAACAAAAATTGAAATCCTCAATCAAATCAATCATTTTTAATGTTTTTTTTTCTAATTTAAAATGGTTTTATTGAACGTCTAAAACATCACGCCATAGTAAAACCATTTTTAAATAAGGTGGTTTACATTGGATAGTAAAGGTTTCAATGAAGAATTTAAATGCTTTAGTTTAGACCAAAGGAAAATATATATTGCTTTTAAAAACTTAAATTATCAAATATTTTAGTTATTATAGAATTTGATACAAATCATAAAACATTCTATAATGAGTTGTATTTTAAAGAAATTCTATGAAAAAAAAAGTGGATTAAAATGAAATAGAAGTTGGTTATTTTCTAAGAAAGAAAATTTTAGGAACCAAATTGATTTTTTATCAAAAGACCTTTTAATAAGTAATGATGAATATCTACTAAAATCAAAATTATGCTGTTTTTATATAACTAAAAGAATTTTTATGAAAATAGATTTATAAGATTTTTTGGTTTTAAGCATTTCTGGTTTTCAAATATCAGAACCAAATTTTCTAAATTTCTTTTATTTTTTATTTTATAAATTATCACAAAAAATACAATTAATTATTTTACTGATAACTAATTCAATCTCATCTCTTTCTAACAGTGTGTTAAGATAAAAAAAAATCTTAGGAGTTTACTTCATAATGAAATACGGAATGCACTGAGTTTTAAAACAAGTTAAAAAAAAAAATAATAATTTTTGCTACATTATTAATGTAGCAAAAATTAATGAATTTATTTTCAATATTTTTACAGTAATTTCAAAATAGTTTCTGATTATGGCAAAATCTTTTTTTCCTGCTATTGTAATTGTAATATGACGAACGATCTTATAAAAATATAAATAATGACTTCTTTTAAGAATACATAAAACCATAGAGGGTAAATACTATTTAAATTTTGATTCATTTTAAAAATATGAAAAAATGATAATTTAATCTTGATATATATTAGAGCAGACAGAACTTTATTATTATTAATATTATTATTACTTATTATTATTGCAATAGAATTAGTTACAAGTCAAATAATTTTTAAACACTGATACAAAGTGACCCAATAGATAATTAGGTCAACATGTTTGGTAAAACTGGAAAAAATAAAGCAAGGCAATGAAAAGAATATAAATTTCATTGTTTTGAAAGTGTTTGTCTAAGCAATTATTTAACAAAACTGATGAGAAAAATAAACTAAAAATCATTTGACTTTAAATCTAGTAAAGAATTTCTTTAAAAAAAAAAAAACAGAATTCAATCTTATCAAAACCTAAGTTTTCTATTCTTATAAAAAAAACGATTTTGAAGCAAATACAGAATCTTTCAAAAATACTGATTTTAATCAATGAAGGTTGATGTTAGCTGGAAAAAATCTTCATGATTTTCTATTTAACTATTTGAGAGAAATCTTAATCACAAAAAAAATGGAGTTTTAGTCAGCTTTTTAGCCTAAACATTTATGGAGATCAACTTGTAGAATTTATAATCAAAACAAATCAAGATCCATATATATGCTATCTGTAACTATACTAATAATTAGTGACACCACATCTAAAAATAGTTCTTATTTGCATCATTTAAACTAAATGATTAGAAGAAGAGAAAAAAAGGTCCAAAGAATAAAATTTGATCCAATTTTGACTAACTTTTAAGTTATTATAAAATAAAAAGAAACCATGATATTAAAAAGAAGAAAAAAAAATGAAGAATGGTTTACATTAATTTGTTCCAAAGCCCAATTACTTACTACTTGAGCAATCATTTTGAATATTTCTATCTGAAAGCTTGTAAGCTTATCCGGTTTTTATTGAACTGATACTATGTATCATCATCAACATCATCTCTTCAGTAGATTGCTTCCAGATTATTCCAAAGGATCAAGTGGGATATTATAAGAAGTAGAATCCAAAATCCGTCAAGGTAAAATCCAAAATGGTAATAATAGCCAAAACTTGGTAAATCCAAAATGGGGGAAAAAACGATTGAATTCAATTTCCCTTAGACAGGATAGTTTTTTTTTCTTTAAAACAATGAAAAAAAAAAGCAGAAAAATGAATATAAAGACTGGAGTGAGTTGGTCCATTTTTGTAAAATAGGTCTACTAAGTGAGGATATATAAAATATATACATTACATATATATATATATACATATATATACATACACACATATGAGAGAGAGAGAAAGAGACAGGATATATAAAAATCATAGATAACCTCAGCAGAATGAGAAATGAACTAAAATATATAAAAGGAATAAAAGAATAAAAAAGATCTTAACACAAACTTCACTTGGTCTCACTCTAATATTATGTTTATCCTTGTTATCAATTCATTATTCTATTCATATCACACAACCGTCTTTCCTTGTCTTCTCTTTAATTGTAGCCTAAAAAAAAGGTAAGAATGTCACAGAAATAAAGAAATGATCAGGGTGTGGGGTTTAAAAAAATCTCTTTGAAAATTGTTAAAAATAACAAACAAGAAATAGTTGATTCTTGTAGAAGCAATGATCGACTCTGTGCTGCTGCTGCTGCTGCAGTCTCAGCCTGCAGCAGCATTCAAATAAATCTTCATTTGTAAGAAGACGAGTTTATGAAGAGAAGTAGAAAAAAAAAAAAAGAAAAAAAGTGTCCACTGGGCATCCATCATCCATTCAAACTGACGACAGGGGACACTAGGTCTAACTGCTTTGCCAATGGTAAACTTTACCATAACCTTCAGAAATTTACTTAAGTACTAGCACAAACTGAAATACTGTGAAGAGCTAAGCTAGACTCTTATCTTAAACATAGAGAAAAATAAAAGCCCAAAATTAAATAAATGCCTGAAGAAGAAGCTCAAACACTTCAACCTTTAAGTTAATTAGTAGGGCCGTGACAATATGCTTTTATTAAAGAATATTCTTGTCATAGCTCTAATAACTAAAGATGTGTCAAGCATATTCTTTAATAAAAGCATATCACAGCCCTAATTAGTTAGCTTTAATAAAATTGGGAAATTTACTTTAATTAAAACAAAAATTAAGAGTTTCAAATCTAAAAGAAAAGAAATATATTTACTTGGTCAAGCACCAACCTAAGTTAGACACAAGGCCATATTTAAGTGCTCAATACACCCGGGCTTTTTGCATTCAGTGTTGCCCTTCACTTAAATGAGTTGCTCTTCCAAGTTAACGAGCTCCATCTGCCCAAAAGGTAGCTAAAGGTGAATGTAATGGTTTTTGACTGGAATTTGAACTCGCATATTACGATTCCAGAGTCCAAGCTTTTACCACTACCCTCACAGCCAAAAACCAAAAATAGTTTTAATAAATTCTTTTTTCAAACCCAAACCCCTAAAATCAGTGAATGAATGAAACTCCTAACATAAACCCCACCCCCCAGACTGGTGGACTGGAACCAGTAAGTACACAATTCCTTTTGCAAAATTCTACCCTAAAGGGCCGATATATCGGCCTTAGTAACCAAAGGCAAAAAATGACACACTGGCATTTCCACCCTTATATGGTTCTTTAATAAAACGGCTCTGAGTAAGAACTTGGTAATATTGCTAAGTCAGGGTCGAAAGGTTAAGGTTGAAATGAAATATCGTCGTGTTTGTGTCTTCTTTTGCCGTAAGTTGCCAGGGCCGATTTATCGGTTCCTTAGGGTTTAAAGGGTTAATCAAAATATAATTATTTGGAATTAATCAAAATTTAAACCAAGTTAATCAAATTGGTAGAGAGTTCATTCTGAAAACTTGGCATATCCATGTTTTAAAAAAAATCAATTTATGTTTCTTTCCCGTGTTTTTAATTACTTTATCTTATTTTTTTAATTTTTGTTCAATTTCTCAAAGCGGGGACAAGGAAAAGAAAACAATAAAGCAGTTATCTGTAAGTAAAAAACTCAAAAATTCATTTAGAAGTTGTAAAGAAGGAGTTGTTCGTCATTTTAGACGGACGTGGACAACAACGACATACACGGATTTTTTTTTTATGCAGAATATATAATGCATGCATTTTTTCGATATTCTTCTTAATGATATCAACAAAAATTAAGATCTTTAATCAAAAATGAGGAAAAAAAAAATTATTTGCTACCAACAAATTTTTTTCTGAATTTGTGAGTAAAAAAAAGTATTGTTGTTCACAATGGCTCATTTGCATAATATATGCAGCAGCGCCATTTCTGATTAAGAGATAGAGAGGAAGGGGGCAAGTGAATCAATGAATGAGTGAGTGGTTAAGTTGTTCAGAGAGAGAGAGAGAGAAAGGAAAGTAATGAAATAAGGAGTGAAGAAGGGGAGGAAGTGCTGCTGCTGCTGCTGCTGCTGCTGGCAATGCTGCCTTGTTTGAGATTGTTATTATTTCGAAAGTGACAAAAACCAAAGAATCCAAACTTTGAAGAAGTTTAAAGAAAATAAAGGGAGAATTAAAAAAAAAGGAGTAATAAAGAAAAAGACGAATAAAATAAAGGATAGAAAAAAGGGGGGGGTGAAGAGAAATAAAAAGAAAAGAAAGACGAAAAAACAGATAAAAGAAAAGAAAATTTCGTCCGGATTGAAGAAAGAAGCGAAAAAAAAATTCGGAAAAACGAAACAAGTCAGATTATGAAGAGAAAAAAGACGAGTGAGTGAGTGAGAGAGAGAGAGAGAGAGGGAGAGAGAGAGAGAGAGAGAGATGGAGAAAGAGAGAGAGATGGAGAAAGAGAGAGAGAGAGGTGTGTTTAAGACAGACAGACAGGAAGACGTGAGAGAGAGAGAGTGAAAAAGAGAGAGAGAGTGAAAAAGAGAGAGAGAGTGAAAAAGAGAGAGAGAGTGAAAAGACGCGACGCGTACGCGAGTGAAGAAGTGAAAAGGAAGGAATGAGGAGACACACTTACACAAAATGGGTGATAGAGGCGTACGTAGGTAAACGAGAAACAAACTAAAACATACACATACACACACACACAAAGAAGCACAGACATAGAAACAAACACACAAACAAACGAACGCACGTACAGAATAAACTAACCAAACACACTAAAGCGACAGCGCACTCACTCACACTCCTTGTTAAAAACTGAGGACATGTTGCTGCTTGAAAGGATTTAAGAAAACAATGAAAAAAAAACTTGGAAAAATGAAAAAAAAATTTTTTTTAATAAGAAAAATAAATAAATGAATCTCAAAATACTTTTCTTCCATCAATAAATGACGTGAAAATAAAATATTAGAAATAGAAACTTAAACTATTGTAGATTTTGATTAGAAAATGAAATGGAATTCAAAATTGAGTTTTGTCACTCGGTTTCGCTGTTAGAAAATGGTCATTCATTGACAACAGAAGCAACTGAAGAAGCATGGAATTATTTTTATGTCGAACAGAAAGAAACAATACAGTTATCTTTATCGCTGTTATTGTTATTATCAATATAATTCTCAACAGTATTCATCAATTTCCAATAATACCTTTTGGACCGTTATCAACCTTTAACCCCTGTGAATATGGAACATTTTGTTAAATACAAATAGAACATACTTTCTATTAACTGATATAAAATAAGTTTTCTAGAGAAATTAGAAAAATGTATTAATTCTTCGACCTTTGAGTTATTTAGATAAACCAATTGAAATGTCAAGGAAGGATAAGATTTCTTAACACCCACTTTAGGTCCAGCCAGCGTCCAATGAATTTATATTGACAATCAGAACTTATTCTCATGAGTTGCTTGTCACTTTTTTTCTTTCTTTTCACGATCCTTCAAAATTTTATTATCGTTATTTTGGCATTATTATTTGCTCATTTCCTTTCATTATTCCTCATCACAATTAATTTAGGAGATGAGAAAATAAAATTCTTTTTTTTTTTTTCAATTTTGGCTTATTGAACTTTGCTTTCTTGACGAGGTCTTGTCTTATTTTTTTTTTTAATTTAGTTGGTATTCGAATTTGAAATTATTTAACTGTTTGAATATAAAATTGTTCAGTTGCAGTTGAAGTCGAATCAAACCGAAACAACTATTAAAAATGGGTTTTAAGGATAAAAATACGCACTAAGAAATAAGTTACAGTAATTAAGGTTGGTTCCAAAAATATTTTATAAATTAGATCAATTAATTCTAACCAACAACTCTCACCAAATATGAAGAATTAAAGTTATAATAACTATAACAATTAATTAGTTGTCTTTTTGGTCGTGCGTGTGCAGCAGCAGAGAGCTCTGCAACAGCAGCACTGTGCTGTGCACTGGCACTGCAGGCAGAGATAGCTAGTATTTTTTAAGGAAGAAAGTTGACTAAAATGTGCATCCACATTCATCGCTTTTATATCATTTAATGTCAGAAAGGTGTTTACTGTCCCGTAACTAAAAAAATGAAAAAGAATAAAAGGTTTCTTTGATATTGGAAGTTTGGTTTTGAAAAGATTATTGGAACTTATTCTGTAAGGAGTATAAAAGATGTTTTTTTTTTGTTTTTTTTTATATATAAATTTAACTTGACAGAGAATAAGTGAAAAAAACAAAGGTGTATGTAAAAAAAATAGTTTTGAAATTAGCGTTTTTGATAAGAATAAAAGTTTATTTTGAAAATAGTAGTGATTAAGTGTGAAGTGTGCGTGGCTATTGGGTTAGACATAACGAAGAGAGAAAAACTGTAGTAGGAGAGAGTGGTCTCCCTCCCACAATGGGAGACGACGGCGGACAGAGTTAAAAGGTTAATAAGTGCATATTGACAAGGACTTTTAAGATTTATTGCAGTGCACCAATTGAAAAAAGAATTTGCAAAACAATATATAAAAAAAAAAACCTTTATTTTTAAAGATTATACACGTAGCAGTATTATGCATTTAGCTAGGTTTCCCATCAAACGAAAACACTAGCTCAATTTCATTGGTGTATGTGAAGAAGTAGTAGTAGATGAATTAATTACCGAGGAAAAGAAATTGTAATTAGGTTTCTTTGTTTATTGATATATAACGTTCCTCCAAAGATATTTAACTCTGTTGTAGCTCTGGGCTCATGGAGTGGTGGTGGTGTGGAGCAAGCAGTGGTGGAGTGGTGGGTGGACCTTAAGCTCATCAAATAAATTAAATTAGTAGATTAGATTTTTGTTACCAGTGTAGGTAGTCACCACACACACAAAAAAAAACACGGTGGGTTTTTAGTTTTATTAGACTTGATTAATGTAAAAAAGACGAGTAGAGACAGGGTTAATTGTTTAAGAAGACAAGTGGCCCCTACCCCAGCCGTTTCGAGATCGTGTAGAGAATAAGAAAAGTTGAATTTTGTTTGGATGAATTTTTTACACGACAACAAATTTTGTTGTTTAAAAAAACCTGTGTTTTTAAAATTCAATCTGTCACCTATCTTCAAATTGTTTTAACATAACATTGAAACAACACACGAATTTTTCGTGGTGTGTAGTGGTGTGCGTGTGCACTCACTGGGTGTGGACACAGACACACTACATTGTGCCAGTATGCATTGCATATCGATCGCATGCATCCGTTTAATGTTCTTGTTCTGGTGTGTGTGTGTGTGTTTATGTTGTATGTCGAGTGTGATTGGTGTGTGGTGTGGTGTGTATATGTGTGTGGCGTGGTGTGCATGTGTCCGTCCGCCTGGGTAGTATTTATTCACTGACTGTGCTCTGTGTGTGCTCTGTGCATGTGCACTCACTGCAGAGTGCAGCAGCAGCAGTGCCAGTGCACTCACTGCTGCTGCAGCCAAGAGATGTGTTTTGTGATTGTGCACTCACTGCTGTCTGTTGTTGTTTTGTTTACATTTGTTAGAGTGTTTGAGTGTGAGATATATGAGTTTTATGTGTGAGTGTGTATACCGTGTGTGGTGTGCATGTACTGGTGGTGGATACTTCTACTTATATGTGTGTTTGTGTGTGTTGTTCGTCTGCTTCTTCCCGAGATTGTGTGTTTTGTTGCAAGTGAGCGCTATCTTTGCTTCTTTAGTATTGTTGTAAAAGCCTAAATGTTGTATGATTGACTGAGTGTGTGGTCGTTGTGTGTTGTGTGAGGAGAGCACAAAAGGCAATGAATGCAAGTATGTGTCGTAAAACAGGTGTGTGTGTGTTGTTGGTTGATTATGTAGGTTTAACGACATATCAACTCCTAGACAAGTTATTTTATGCCAGAAATTTCCTTGGATTTTGGTATTAAGTAATTTAGTGAGTGACATTTTTTAAATGTTTTTTTGTAAAGGTTGAAAGGAATTGCTATATTTTTCTGCTTTTATTGTTTCTTTTTAAGGTCTGTTTTGTTGAGGTATTTTTGGCCTTATTTTACTCAGGGTTTTGCATTCAGTCATAATGTTTTTGCTTGTTATTAAGAGCAGTGGCAGAGTGTAGCCACTAGTCCACCACTCCACCACCACCACCTGCAGCAAGATTGCTATATACATAAGTCTAAGTGAGTCGAGTCGTATAAACAGGTGTATGCAATTGTGTATGCAGCAGCTGCAAGTAAGTATAGTTTGTGTGTGTGTGTTGCATTGTTACAAGCAGTCAGTGTGTTGCATGAAGTAATTGCAGTTCATCGAGGCAAGTGTTGTAGTGTAAGTGTAGTGTTACTGTTGTGTTTGTGTACTAGTGAGTGTAATTGTGGAGATGATGACTGACGCAGTTTGCGTGTGATGGGTGTCTTCTTGTGTCTACTATTATTGTGTGTCTGTAAGTAGTGTAGTGTGACCTCCTGTGGCACTTGCAGTATGGCTATTGGCTCGGCTCACGCAGTGGCAGTTAGTAGTGGCACTATGCGTATGGTCGTGGCACACTCACAGTACACAAAGCACAGTAGTAGTAGTAGAAGAAGTAGTATTTCCTCTTTCATTTAACGTCTACACATGTGTCGTGTACATAAGTTTATTAAAAATCTAAAAGAAACAATTTCAAATTCATAAAGAAAGCACCCCTTTTTGAGAATTCTTAATGCATTTTTGTTTGTTTTACCAATATAACTATAAATATATATTGGTGTACGTGACGTAGAGAGCACAGGCAGACGAATGATAGCAAATGATTTTTAGAAAGAATGATTGATTCTAGCAACTCTTTTTCGATGGTAGTGACTAGTGGTAATGATTTTAAAAGAACGAACACAATCCACAGAGTTAGGAAGAAACGTCAGTAGCAGGCGGTTGTGTGTGTGCAGACAGAAAGCATAGTAAAAAAGATTAACGAATAATTTAGGATAATCCAGTTTTAATTCAACAAAAAAACCACAAGACACAATTACTAAACATATTTTATAGAAAAAAAAGAAAGCAAGTATCTAAATTATTTGCAAAATTTTTGAAGATAGAAAAAAAGGTTTTTTTTACAAACTAAGAGGTAACTAACTTTGACCTTTGTGAATAAAATGTAGTTTGTGGCAAAAAAGAAACACGACTACAAACAGAAAAAGTCATTTTTAAATAAATTGGGGCGGAGTGAAATAAATTTCACATCTCTATTAGATTGATTTCAGATTTATCATATTTACTATTATATACAGTTGTTTGTTGGCAATTTGTTTTACATTCTGACAAAAATAAAATGTTACCACAAAAAGAAAAATACAAGGAATAAATTGGGCTAAAGACTATATCCACAACCCACAACTAAAAGAAAATGAATTTGTGTTAACAAAAATATCACTAGAACCAAAAGTTAATTATTCATTAAGCCATTAAGAAAAATCAATATTTGATTTTTGATAATTAAAAAAACATTAAATTCATTAAAATTTGGTCAATATGAAATTTGGTAAAAAATTAAATTAAATTAACTCTTTCTTGGTCCTCATACACATTTTTTTAGAATGAAAGTCATTGAAACTATGAGTTTGTAGAGAGTTTTTTTTTCTATTCCAGGATCTGAAATTATTTTTTTAAAAGAATTAAATTTGATAGATTGTTCTACAAAATACAAATGACATTTTAAAAAGACACTTCGAAAAAAACGTCCAAATCTTAATTTTTTTTAATGTTGGTTAAAAGATGTTGGGTTTTTTTAATAATTATTTTAGCCACCAAAAAAGAAAAAGAGCCATTAAAATACAAACAAAATTTTAAAAAAAAGTTGATTTTTTTTTGTTCGTACGTGGCTTAAAATGACTTAAAACAATTCAGAAATTAAAAAAAAAAACAAAAAAAAAACTTCATAATCTCTGGATAAATAAACGTTTTTGTTTTTTTTATCTAATTCAATAAAATGATTTTAGGTAGATAAAAGACTAAATTTTATTCTTGAAATTAAAATATTTAGAACGTAAGAAAAGAGTTTAATTTTTACACGAATAATTTGATAGTTAAATGAAAGAGAAGTGTTATTTTACTTAAGTAGGGACAAAAAGGCCCTTGGGCACCAGCAGCACCAGAAAAAGTGGTTTTTTTAAGTAAGTATAAATATAAA
Source organism: Idiosepius hallami (assembly GCA_034780655.1). Classification (NCBI taxonomy): domain Eukaryota; kingdom Metazoa; phylum Mollusca; class Cephalopoda; family Idiosepiidae; genus Idiosepius; species Idiosepius hallami. The sequence continues at coordinate 585,043 of JAUZSX010000017.1, read as the reverse complement.
CTAGCAAAAATAAAGTTATAGTGTTTTTCTTAAATGAATTTATTAAACATTTAACTAACAAAACTGCAATTAATTTAGTAAACATTAATTAGCACAGATGATTTTTTCTAGTGATTAGAAAATAATTGTGATTAAAGGTAAAATTTAAGAACACTTAAAGAGTGTCGAAATATATTTCATAAGTAAATAATAAGTAATAATGGAGCAACTAAAAACAAAAGTAGGACAAACACGAAACGCACCACATTTAAGTGAGTCTACCTATATATATATATATACACACAAAAACACACGCATACACGAGAGATAGAAATGTTACACGAGTTTACATAAAACGTACATTTTTAATAGCGGTACGCTAAATATTAGGTTTATAAAGGAGTAATTAGAAGCAGTAATGCACAATTTTTTTGTATACACACACACACATATATATATATATAAATATATATATGTGTGTGTGTGTGCATCATCATTGTGTGTGTGTGTCTGTGTCACCAAGTAAATATAATATATATATATGAATATATATGCATGTGTCTGCTATATGGGATAATTCAAGAAAATGTTTATAAGATATAGACTTAAAAAAAATCAGGTGGATGGTATGGATGATATATAGTAATAAATAAAAAGTAATCAAGACTACTAGATACATAAAAGGAGTGAGGGAGAGAGAGGTAGATAAAGTAAGAAGACAACTAAGAGAGAGAGAGAGAAAGTAATAAGAGAGAGAGTGAGAGAGACAGACACAGAGAAAAACATTAAATGAAGTAAAATAAAGACATGATTTTTTTATGGTTTTTTTTTTCCATACAAAAAAAAACCTTACGTTAATTTTAGTCATTCCAACAATTTTGTCCACTTCGAAGAACTCCTCTGATTCCCTGATAATATCGCTTGGTAGTTTTCGCCGGCCATAGTTCTTTTTACCGTCCATTTCTCTAGCTTTCTGTTCAGACGAAGCCGTCACACCTTCCTTCTCCTCCGCCATGTTGACGCGGCGATGACGATGGCGACGACGACGACGGAAGCGGGCGCTCAATTGGGGGGAGAGGAGGAGGAGGATGGTTCAAGACGAGGGGGGAAAGGAGAGAATCTTAAATAGGGAGGGAGTGAGGGAGAAACCAGACAAAAAGAGAGAGAGAGAGAGAAACCAAAGAAAGACAAAAAGAGTGAGCGAGGGAGGAAACGAGAGCAATACTAAAGACCAAGTGAGGGAACCAGAGTAAAAGGCGGAGGAAATGAGGGGGAGGGAAGGAAAGAAAGAGTAATGCAAATGACGGGGAAGGAGGACCTCTTTTTTTCCAGTTGATTTTATAAGTTTTTTATGTCTGTATGTGTGTTTTTTTACACTTCTTTTGTTTGTTTTGGATATATATATATATATATATATATATATATTATTTAGGTTTAGTATATTTAGGCAGGGGGGTTAAGACGCTCGAGCCCACAAATAAGATTCTTGTTAGAAAACAAGAAAAATTGAATTAGAAATATTAAAAAGAAAATTTTTTAATTTTTTTAATGAAACGTGTCTATGTATATATATATATAAATATATATATATATATACCCCCTATAGTTGGCTCACACTGATAATGATGATGCCGTCTTCCTCCTCCTTCCTCAACCCCAAAATCTCGTCGTCTTCTCTTTTTTTTCTTTCTTAGCCTATAACTTTTTCTTTTCCAATAAAAAAGTGACCACACGGCGATACCGACCACCAACCCCCACTCACTCACTCTGATGGCACAAAAAAGTCAGTACCTAAGAAATACCAACAGCGACCACATAATTAATAACCATAGTAGCTGACGACGATGGTGATAATAGTGACCCTCTTGGTTGTTGGCAATTAAATTCATTTTTTTCTATTTTTATAAGAACAACGACGACCGAAAATTATGTTGTTTCGGTCCCCAAACTAAGATATATAAAAGAACTGGATTATATTTTTCGTTCCTGTCAGTCACTTAATCTGTCAGTCAGTCACTGCAAGGAGCGCCGCAGTTTATGAATTAAAAGTTAAAAAAAATTAGAACAAGTAATAAATACTTCTTTGGTCTGGCTGTCCAGTTCCTCGCTGGCGCCGTTGAAAAAAAAATGGTATAACCATTTTTTAGGTTATACCAACCAAGTGTTGAAAAATGGACTCTACCATTATGGAAGGAAGGAAAGAAGGCATAAAGAGATACTGATAAGAGATACTGATAGAGAGAGAGAGTGATGAAAGGTAATGAGAGGGAAAGATAGAGAGAAAGCTATTAGAAGAAGAGACAGGGAGGAAGAAATAGATAGACCTTGGGTGGAAAGCGAAAAAGAAATGCGAAAGGGGGGGGCAGGATGGGAAGATAGAAAAAGAGAAAAGAAAAAAAGAAGGGTAGGGATGTATAAGAAGACCGACGGGGTGGTGTGGAGAGAGAATCAGAACCGGAGGGGGTGAGAAATAGAAGGAGAAAGAGAGAGGGAAACCCAGAGAGAGAGAGAGAGCGAGATAAGTAAATCAGCCTAGACAGAGGAGAAGTTAGCCAAAAACCTAGACAGTAAGGAATATATATATATATATACATATATATATA
>JAUZSX010000017.1:552787-582361 GCA_034780655.1 Idiosepius hallami | reverse complement strand
AATAAAGATGGATATATTGGAGTAAAATAGACGAAGGTGCTGGTGCCACGTGCCTTTTCCATTCGTAAGAACCAACGTTTAGCGTAGAGGTAACCATAGAAGTAGTAGTCACTTCCACTACTTATCCCTAAACTCTATCTATCTATCTATCTATCTATCTATCTATCTATCTATCTATCTATCTATCTATCTATCTATCTGTGAGTGTGTATGTGTGTTTAGAATATATATAATGAATGACATTTGAAAATTTATTTAAAAAACGTGAAATAAAATTCCTGAAAACCGGAAGGGGTTTCCAATAGAAATTCGACATAAAAACATTGAATCATCAATGAAATTTACATCAATAACGATTCTCTGCCTAAATACACACACACACACACACACACACACACACACACACACATATATATATATATATAAGAATGATGCTATTTTTTATCTGCCCAAATTAATCAGAGGGGATTGCAAATTGCATTATAATTATGCATTCTGAAAGTTTGATCCCTTTGTTGCAGATATTGACGGCGTGAGAGTTTAAGAGAGCAGCTCCGATCGTGGATGTGCGTCACATGTAGAGATGCATCATTGAATTCCTCCATGCAGAAAAATTGAACTAATTGATATTTGCCGGCACCGGTCGAACGTTTGCAAAGCCAATGCAGTTGCAGTGGATGTCAGCATAGTTAACAAATGGGTTAGTTGATTACAAAATGGTGACATGTGTCAAGCAAGTGCACTCTCCGGACGTGAAAATCTCGGGACCAAAATTGTGTCTCTATAAAGAATGAGGGAATTATTTTCATTAATAATATAACTTCCCACTAAAGACAGAATCCGGTATTAAATAACCTCTAATGGTCGATATGCCGTTAAACAAATCAATCAATCAATCAACAATCCCACTAAGGAACCGTGTTAATTGATGGAACGCACTCCGATTGGATTTATTTAATTTTGATATCTTTTACTTGGTCAAGCACAAACCAAAGTTTGGCTCAAGGCCATTTTTACATGTTCTATATACCTTATTTTTTTGCATTCTGTGTTGCCCTTTACCTAGATGAGTTGTTCTCCTGAGTTAACGAGCTCTATCTTCCTGAGTCAGGTAAGGATGAAGGTAATGGTTTTGACTGGGATTTGAACTCGCGTACTACGATTACAGAATCCAAACTTTCACCAATGCACCACCCTGTTAGAAATATATATTTCAAGAATCGTATTACACAAGTTCAAATCCCAGTTAAAATCATTACATTCCCTTTCGGCTGTCTCGGGAAGATAAGGCTCGTTAACTTGGGAGAGTAACTCATCTAGGTGTAAGGATAACACTGATAACAAAAACCGTCAACTCCGCGAGAGTAACCCATCTAGATAAAAGACAACGCTGATTCTAAAAGCCCTGGGACATAATGTGCACGTAAAACTGTCCTTGTGCCAAACTTAAGAAGATATATCCATCTTTCCTCCAAGACAGAAATAGACAGTCATTTAATAGAGAATTAAAAAAATAATAATTTTGGTTTTTGTTTTACCAACCTTTTATTTATGTCATTTAATGTCATTTAATGCCGAAAACAATCGTTTTTTTTATAAACTTTTTTTTTCCACACGTAGATTTTTTAAATAACACAATGTGTACATTTAATCTATAGCTGGAGGTAAAGTCGGTATTCATACTTTTACCAAGGATATTAGTCCATTTATGAACGCAAATGGGATGACTCGGATTCGAACTTGTGTATTACGACTCCCTGTCTGACTGGCTATCCATTAAGCCAAATTGGAAAATTGATTCTTACTTGGGGACGATCTGCATGCATTCTTAGATTAAAATGAATTAAAATGAGAAAAATCAATAATTTGAACTATTGATTTCATTGATTGGACAAACAAATAAATAGAAAGAAAGAAAGAGAGAGAGAGATAAAGAAAGAAAGAAAGAAAGAGAGAGAGATAAAGAAAGAAAGAAAGAAAGAAAGAGAGAGAGAGATAAAGAAAGAAAGAAAGAGAGGGAGAGATAAAGAAAGAAAGAAAGAAAGAAAGAGAGAGAGAGATAAAGAAAGAAAGAAAGAGAGAGAGAGATAAAGAAAGAAAGAAAGAGAGAGAGATAAAGAAAGAAAGAAAGAAAGAAAGAGAGAGAGATAAAGAAAGAAAGAAAGAAAGAGAGAGAGAGATAAAGAAAGAAAGAAAGAAAGAAAGAGAGGGAGAGAGAGATAAAGAAAGAAAGAAGGAAAGAAAGAGAGAGAGAGAGATAAAGAAAGAAAGGAAGAAAGAAAGAAAGAAAGAAACAGAGAGAGGGTTGCATAAAAAGAAGAATTGGGCTAAAAGTCAATATCGAACCATTTAAAACGTTGAAGGTAAGGGAATCGAGAAATAAGAGAGAAAAACGAAGTGGAAATCGTGGATGTCGAGAAAAGTTTGCCGAGACATTTAATCACCTGACATTCATCAAAAAACAAATATATTGTGTATAAACAACAAATATGAAGATAGGGACAATAGTTTAGAAAAATGAATCTTCAGATGATCAAGAGTCAATCTTAACCCTTTTGACCCTAAAGGGCCGATATATCGGCCTTAGTAACTTATGGTAAAAAAAAGACACACGGACATTTTGAACCTAATATGGTCTTTTAATAGAACGACTCCGAGTGACTCGTTGGTAGTTTTGCAAAGTAAAGATCCAAATGTTAAGGCCGAAATATCCGTGTGGGTCACGTGGGTGTGTCTTCTTTGGCCTTAGATTGCCAGGGCCGATATATCGGTTTCTTAGGGTTTAAAGAATTTTTTTTTAATGGACGAATATAATGTGGTGAAAAAATCTTTATTTTAAAGAAAACATAACACAGTTCAAACACTTTCGGAAATCCCCGAGTGATTAAATATCTTGGAGTGATTAATTATGGGCATGAAGAAAAAACAATGTGATTAAAAGTCTGGTGATTAATAATCCGTGACTAATAGTCGGGTGATAAAAATGACGAGTGATGAAATGTCCGCAAACTGTCTAAAAGACGTCTGTATTGGATCGGATTTGTTTGTTCTTTGATGTCGATAACAACCTTTTTTTTATCGTATTTCTGTCATTAATGAATTTGAATAATGGGCCATTTAGTACATAACTAGGGAAATTTTCCTAGTGGATTATTAGCCCTAATACGTTCTACCTTCGTTGCTTTTGGAGGTAAGGAGGATTGAGGGGAAAAAATTACAATCAACAAATAAAAAAAAAAAAAAGAAATCTGAAAAGAGAACATTTTTTTAATACGGATGAATCTCTTATCCAGATTCTTTTCTGGGTATTCTGAGTCCCAGTCCTCACCCTAAGGGTTAACTCTAATCGAGGACGGTTTCAGCTCACTTCACATGGTTAGTTGTGTGAGGGATCGGACTGGGAAGAAGGAAGGTCTTTTAGTTCGAAAAATGTTTAATGTATTTCGACTGATTATATCACGAACCGGCGACCAGTAGCAGCTACATTCCTAAGGGGTCACCCATCTTAGTGCTCTGAACTGGCTATTTGTTGCTTCTTTAGTGATCTGGCGGAAACCGGTCTCCAATGTGATTTGACCGTATTTGCTGCCATTGTGGAGGAGAGTCTTTCCGTATTGGGGGTGTGATGAAAACGAAGAACATAACCGAGTGGAATTCCTTTTTGGCGGAAATATACCTTCTTTACAAATTTACAATGTCACACAGATGAAAATAGAGCCACCGTCTCTCTTTGCAGTTATTTTACTAGAGGGGGAAGTCCACTTAGCCTAGTGGGTAGGCAACGGATTTGGAATCGTAATACGCGTGTTTGAATCCTAACCGTTCCATTTTCATAATTAGACGAATACTCTTAGGAAAGGTAAGAATCTCTACATTTCCTCCATGGATTAAATAATGTACATGCACATGGCGTCGTTAAAAAAACTATGTCTGGACAAAAAGAACGTTTATCAAAAAATGATTGTTATCGGCATTAAATGACATTAAAAAGGTTATTATTCCTCGATAAATGAAACAACACAATAGATCTACAAAAAAAAAAGAAAGAAAAAAGAAAAAGAAATAAATAAAAAAAAGAAAAAGAAAAGAAAAGGGATTTAGTAGAGATTTACTTTTTTGAAATAGAATAAAGTGGAAGGCAACTCGGCCGCCGATTGGCAGTCGCACCTCGGAATCATAAGATGCAAGTGAAAATTTCATATTGGTTCAATAATTTCTTGATTTATAGTAGAGTTTTAACCCTTCAATACCTAAGAAACCAATCAGGCCTGGCCACCTTAGGAAAAAAGAAAAACCCCACACACTGATATTTCGGCGTTTACCTTTGGACACTGACTTAGCAGAATTACCAACGAGTCACTCAGAGTCGTTCTATTAAAAGGCCATATTATGGTCAAAATATCCGTATCTTCTTTGTCTTAACTTACTAAGGCCGATATATCGGTCTTTTAGGGTTGAAAGGGTTAAAGAGACTTCATAAAGAAAAAATAAAGTAAATGTATTTTTTGTTAAAGAATCCCAATTTGAGCGGGAAATTAAGACAATCAATCAAAATGCAGAACGTCATCACGTGATTAGAGAAAAAATTAAGATGAAGAACGTAAGAGAGAGAAAGAGAGAGAGAGAGAGACAGAGGGGGAGGCAGAGAGGGGTGAGAAAGAGATAGTAAGAAAGAAAATGGTTGAACCATTAACCAATTTCCAAAAACATTTGGAAAGAGAGTATTTGAAAAACTTGCAGTTTAATGCCTTAACTCGACAATTTATCGGAAAGGCAAATGCTTTTTTTTTCACCCATTAATGAACAGATCTCATTCTCATTCATTCATCGTTTAAAAATCTCTGAGAGAAAACAAATTCAATGTAACAACATTGAAAAATCAGTGAGAGGCGAAAGAGCGTTTCCGATAATTGTCAAATTATAGCAAGTTTGCTGCGTATTTTTCGTTTTACCCTGCTTTTATAATTCTTTTTTATAACGATTAGGGTTTTCGCATGTGTGTATCCAAACTTGCCTCAAGTTACTTATTTAATAAAACGATTTAGTTACTTTTACTTTTACTTACTTCAGTTATTAAAGTTTATACACGACATCTGCATGAGTTTCGTTCGTTATCGTTTACGTTCACACATTGACTTCATCGGGTTGGTTGGTGGGTGCGCATGTGCGTTTTTGCGTACTTTTCGTGCGGCGGGAGCATTTGTTACAATCTAACTTTAGTACTTTATTTATTGATAGCCTTTTTTTCAAACTTTTTTAAAAAATTCATTCAGTATGTAAAATCCAAAATAAAATAAATTTGCTTTTACGAGTGCATGCATTTCCTAAATACATCATTTGAGTTTTTTTTAATTGAGTTAGTTACTTCTATAAAAAAAAAAATAGAGGGAGCATTTCATTTATTATACATAAACAAGCAAAAAGCGTGTGTGCCAGCCACCCATTTAGACCCACTCTTTAACACGTGCCGAAATTTTTTCTTCCTAAATAAATCCGAAATCAAAATTATATAATATTAAAACAATAAATTTTTTTTCTCCCCAACTATTTTCAAGTCGAAACTCTATTAAAAAATAATTGAAAAAAAGATAATGTTGCTTTTCCTTTAAATGTTATTTTCAATTTAGATTTTATAAGATTTTTTTATTAGGCAAATATGTACAAATTAAGCAAACATTGTTTTAAATTTTTATTTGTTTATTTATCCTTATTATTCAATTATTTATTTATCTATTGTTGAATAATCATAATTTAATAATCTAATGATTGATTAAATCATCTTCATTAAACTTCTTTCTTTCCCGTTGTTTAATAAATTAGAAAAAAGCCGGTGCGTAAATTTGTTGTGTCGTACCAGCGTCATTGCGTTTTGCATTCGTTATGGTGTGGGTTGTGTGTTTTGTGCGTACAATAGGAAAAAAGTTTAAAGAATTAAAACTTCCGAGAAAAAAGTATAAGATATTAATTTAAAATGATTTTCCTACAAATCAAAATATTGTTTTATAAATAACAACTTTTTAAAGAAAGCGAATATGAAAGTAATTTTTTTAGTTTGTTCATGTTTATTGGAAAAAATGAAGTAAAATATATTTCTGATAACCAAAATTTTTATATAGAAGAGTTTTATTGATTGAATAATTTCAATTGTTTAATTGTTTACTTTTCTTAACTCTAAAGTCACGATGTGTCGACACGCCACACCCTCTAAACAGTCAAAGAGTCAACATCGCTTCTTGTTGGTTTGGTCACCATACACACTTGGCATCATGGTACTTGCTATTCATATTATTAATTTTTTAATAAATATTTATATTTAAGTCATTTTTAAAATAAAATAAAATAAAGTATAATTAGTTTATTTCCAGTATTTAAAAAAGGTATTGAGTTAATGATCAAACACTCTGGTTCGCGGCTATTTTGCCCATGTCGTTCTAAACGTAAGACCCGTATATACAAAGTTAGACGCATGTCTCTCCGCCATCTTACTAGGATCGTTCTTTATCATTTTATTTAGTTAATTTTTCTTTGTGTTGGCCAATCACTTACCAATTTATATTCAAGGTATGGAAAAAAAAGAAGATTTTTTTTACCATTCTTGTCTTCCTTATTATGTGTTCCTGTCTCTACTAGCTCATCACCGGAAGGTTCTTTTTTCCGAGGAGCGATAACCGTCTTTTCCTTCTTCCTGAAAAGTTCGCATTTTTCTACCGGTTTTTCTTCGCTTGAATTTCTTCTCTTCAAATAGAAGTCTTTGAACTTTTACCTTTAGTCTTGCTTTATATTTATATTAATATATGTAGTATAGTATAATTATATTTACAGTAGTGGTGACTATTTACCTTAAATCATCTGTCTGTTGTTAACTTGTTAAAATGCTGTGAATTTTAATATCTTTAACTGCCCTTCGCAAAAAAGTGCTCACATTTTTCAAAATGTTGATAATTCATCAGCTGTTAATAAATTCCTTTCATAATTCATTCTTGTTTCTTCTTTTTAAATATATTTTAAATTCGTCTTTTGATTGTCTATCATTGGTGTAATGCCGTTTTTTATCGATTTTTCTCTAAGCTGGACGAGAAGAAAAAGCCGCATATTTCAAACAAACAGTTTAGCGTTGTAATGTCGTAAACTAGTTAAATGTCATGTATAGTTTCACTTTAGGAATCTAATAAAAATCGGGTAATAATCTAATCAATATGATAATTTTTACCAATTATTACATGAGGGATGAACTTAATGTCTCTGGATTTTTTTTCTTTCAATAATCGATATATAAATAACAATGTTGCCGGTCACTAAAACTAAAACAACATAACGAAGTTACAACGCTAAACTAGAAGATTACCCAAGAAAGAAAGACGTTTATTCAATAAATAAAAAATATAGTTTTATTTTTGACAAATGTCTAAATTTAGATTTTGAAAACAAAAACAGAACAGGAATAGATAATTTATTTTTAATTAAATATTTTTATTATTAATAACGTAAAACGTACAGGCGAGAAGGCGCACTCGCTCTCTCTCATCTTGCTGAAACCCTTGTTGTAAATGATCTTTCATTATTGAATTAATTTGATTATTATTTGGATTTATTTGTCCTTGTTTTCGGTTCTATTGTCCTTGACATTGAATAATAGTAAATATTTGATTCAATATTGTTGTAAGATTCTGTTGTTATTGATTTTGCTTGTGATGATAAACTGACCTACATCATCCCCCACTATTAGATTCTCTCTTTCTCTTACTCCCTCTCTGGTTGTATCAATGATGCTCTCCTCCTGTGCTCGTTGCAATTGCATCTTAAGTACAGCTAAACTAGACAGAGAGCACCCACAATGCACTAAAGATGAAAGCAGCAGGCCCACCCAAATATATTTTCCCTAGAAAATAGGTGACGTTGCTCAATCAAAATCGATTGTTTTCTTTCGTTTTCCCGGCTAATCAATGAATAATAAAATATTGATAATTTTTATTCCTATTTTCACGGCTTCTACCTACTCTTAATCCTTTGGAACTTAAAGAGCCGATATATCGGCCCAGACGATCTAAGGCAAAAACCGACACACACTCCAATATTTCGGCTCTAATAACGTTTTCAATAGAAGAACTGAGGAGCGACAAGTTAGTAATTTAGCTAAGTCAGGGTTCAAAGATCAAAGATGTTTTAAGAGAAACTACTTTTAGTGTGAATTTAAAAACACACTCACAAAATGAATTTTTATTTAGGATTGACTTTATGGTTTCACTGTGAAGCCTTTTTGAGCTACTGTCTTTTACCCCCCAACAATATGGTAAAATAATTCGTCTACCTTTAGAAATAGATTATTACCCTAATGATGTCAGGAATAAAGGCAGTAGGAGGAATCTACCGTAAAATTATTCGTTCAGTTCTTTTTACCGCTGCAAGGAAGGACCGATATATCAACCGCTAAAGTAGAATGCTTTAAAGAAGCAAAGAATGACATTCTTTTGATTGAATGACTTTCAGATCCAGCTTGATAGTTTAACTGTTAAACTAAAACAAAGAATACAATAATGAAATATTCAATGAACGGTGTCGGTCGATGCTCGTGTTGTGTCCGTATTTATTTTTGATTTACAATAGAGGATTTCGTTTAGATTTTAAGTGGGAGGTGATGTTTCTTGGTGGTTGTTGGTGTCACTGATACTGGATTTCCAGTTCCGCCCGCCCACGTCTGTGAGTGTGACGCTTCTTGCTTCTTTACAGACTGACTGGACTGCTCTCTCTTATTTTTACAATTAGTCTTCTTGTTATATTTGTGCTTGTGTTTCTTGAAAACACTTTGCTTTCTAGGATTTCATTAATTAACTTTTTCTTCTATCGATTGTTGTTGCATCAAGGTAAAAATTCGTTCATAATCTTCTTGTTGTGTTAAGTTATATTGACTTGTTGCACAATTTATTTAATGAATGAATGAAAATTCTGGTACAAGTGGAGTTTAGAGTTTAGCGTTCAAATTGTATTTTGAAATAAGGGATGCTCCCCAAAACTAACACGGTGCATTTCGGTGCATGCGAGAAATTTTACTTTAATTTTCTTTTTTTCGCAATTTCCCACTATTTACAAACATTAATTTTTTTTTACTCACTTTGGTTTATTAAAACTTTTTTTTTCGACAAACATCTTTAATGAGGTTTGTGTGCGTTATTTGCGTTCAAACGAGTTTTTTTTTTAGTTCATTTCTTTTCTTTTTTAATTGAATTAAAAATTTATATTTGCTTCTTCCTCAATTAAATTTTAACAATAATATCTAAAATAAATCCTGAAAAGATTTAATAAATTTAAAAAAATTGAAAAAGATTTTGTAAATTTTCAAAAGTTTAATCTTCACTTTTTTTTTCTTTTGCTTTTAAATTTGAATTGTTGAATTTTTTATCAATGGAATAAATGCATGCATGCTCATGCAGCTGCAGGTAGCACTCGGAGAGCTATTAATGTTTTTAGGTTTTTGTTTTTTACTTTAGATAAGCTAAGCAAGCTTAGCTATCAGTTCAGCTAATCCCACCCACAACCCACGTCATGACGGCCAACCAACACTCATTGCCTCTTCCTGGTTTTTATTTTATTTTTTTGACACTTGCTGCTGCTGCAGTTGCTATGTTTGTTGTTTTAGTGTTGTTGCATGCATGTTAATTGAAGTTGCAGTTGTTACAATAACTAATTGTTTTATTTAAGCTGAGCTGAGGAGCTGGTTCTTCTTTTCCTCTCTGTTGATGTTTTGTCAACTTTGATAATATCAACAAAAAACGAAAGTATTGTTTGTTTTCTTTATTATGAACACTAAAACCCGAAACAGAAAAAAGGTGTAATTTTCGGATTATTTTTTGATTTACAGTATTTAGGTTTCTAGCCAGTAACAACAACACAAAAAAAGTAGTTGGTGTCACCTGAAATTGATTAGTCTGTCATTCCTTAAAAACTACAACTACATTAACAGCAGCAGCAGCAGCAGTCAGTGGTAGTAGTACTCACATGCCGTTGCTCTGCTGCCTTGTCATGTCATCATCATCATCAGTAATTCTGTTTTTCTTCCTTAACAACGTCTTTGTTTTCTGTTGCTATGGCATATTTTGCTGTGTGCTCTCTGTGCTATATTTATTCATTCGAGTTTATTTGAACTTTTTAAAGCTTCTAACCTACTCTCTTTTGCAATTGCTGTTTGATTGCCCAGCCACTGTGCACTCACTGCAATATTGACTGACTGCACTCCATCAACGATTATTGTGTCATGCATGCATGCTCATGGTACTGGTGGTGATGGTGGTGGTCAGGTCACTGATGGTGTGCTGGCTGGTGTGATGGATGATGATGATTGTTGCAACTCAACTTTTCTAGCACCAAGAAGGCCAGAGTTGCTAGCAGAGAGAGCCCTTCTTCCAGCCTTTTTAAATTTGAATAATCTTGCCCTTTTATTCAACAGTTTGCTCTCATTTTTATTTTTGCCTTATTTAGATTTGGCCTTAAATTTGTCCTTTTTTCCCCTAATTTTACTGTATTTTCTATTAATTACTCTCAACTTTTCAACTTGGTTATTTTATTTTCATATTTTAGTCTTGTCTTTCAATTTTGTAAATATGAAAATTGTAATGTGACCTTTTTTTTTTTTGAAAAAATAAACATTGTTTAGGTCTTTTTGCTTGTCATGGCCTTTTGCGTTTTTCTGGTAATCCTACTTTAGGGTAGGAATATCTCTTCTTTTGATAACCAGCTGTAATTGTAGACTTCAGCATATTTTTTTATATCTTCCCAGTCTCTCCTCACCCTATCATTTTTTGCATTTTCTTCCTTCATAAACTGAAACCTACTTTTTTTTAACCTTAAGACTTGAGCATAAAGTCAAATAACATGGAAAAGAAAAGCAAAAGCACTAAAAGACGCAGCTGCAATATATTTTTTTAATCTTTAAAAACCTTTTTTAGACTTGGATGTTGTAGTTGATACAAAATAATGAATTCAATATTTATTTATAATTTTTAAATTCAAAACAAAAATAAAGAATAAAATGTACATTTAAATTCTTTCATTTTCATACACATGATGAAGATTATGATGCATCCAAATGAATGAGTCAATCTCAAACATTTTCAAATGAAAAATCTATTAAAAAAAAACTTATGCTTTGTTAAAAAAAAATCAAACTTAAATTTTTAAGTTATTCAATAATGGACAAAATGGACTTAATTTTTGCATTGGATAATTTAAGAAATCTAATGAATAAGCTATAACTGATGTTTTAAATATTCTTTTACCGAGTGCTCAACTGTCCGTCTTTTGCCTTTATAATTGTTTTATTGTTTCCCCAGGCATTACTCAGTATTACTTGTGAAACTAGACCAGTTAGTTGCTTTTGGTTTCCCTGAAAAGTAAAGTATATGCACAAATACAACCAACATCAAATGACTTTAAATTACATAAAATCAGATTTTCTATCTATTTAATAAGCAATATTGTAAACCCTTATAAAAAAAGTTCTACTACAAAATTATCTAACTCAAACTAGTAGTTTAAAACTACTAATTTACAATTTGAAACCAAACAAATTTGATATTTTACCATAGGATGCTGGTTTTTATATTTTTATCAAAATACTTTGTAGTTTACTTTTGATTAAGTGTAGACACAATATCAAGCGCTCTAACTATAAATATAAGCAATTTCACTCTACAGATTAATATATATATATGTATGTGTGTGTGTGTATATAAAATAAAATCTGTTTACATTCATTCTATCTTTGACTGCAGGAATAAACAGTAATAATAAATTAAAGAATAAACATCTTCTTTCAGAGGTTTTTTAAAAAATTTATTTTGAAATCCTTTTACTTTCATTTTTAAGCCTGTAAATAAAACTAAAAAGATATTTAAAGAGTTTGTAAGATCTGAATGAAAATATGAAAAAAGAACAATAAATATTCTTATCAACAACAACACCTACTTAAATATTATTCTTTCTAACTGTACTAAACTAAATATTGTATAAAAAATTCAATGTTCAAATCATGAAATAAATTCAGAAAATGTTTTTTCTTAATATAACAAATTTTCATTTCTGTTTGTGTAGTGTGTGGTTTGTTTTTGTTTTATTTTTAATTTTTGAATTGAATTTTTTTTCTCCTTATTCAATTGTAGATGGCAGAAAATGGGCAGGAAGACATGGATCCTACTTTAGAAGATCAGCTTCTTGCTGAAGATGAAATAGCAGGATCTATGGATGTCATGGAAAATGGGCACTCAGAAGATTATCAAAAATTAATTGACCATGGCATTGATAAGAAAGTAGCTGATGAATTAATTAAAATTTATAAAACAGGTAAAAGACAAGAATTTGTAAAAAAATAGGAAATTAGTCAACTGTTCATTTCTTTTATTGGTTTATTTATTCCAGTTTTTTTTTTCAGTTATTAAAAGATTTATTTTACTTTGCTAATATTCTACTGTTTAATATTCATGTATTCTTTACTTAATGCATAGTCATTTTTTGGTTTCCAATATTACTAAACAATTACTCTTTTTAAAATTACACTTAACTTTATATAAAAGAGAGATACAGAGAAATAAAATAAACAGGTTCATTAATAGATTGTTGCTTATCAAGGCTTTTCTTTTTGAACTTTATTAATAAGAGATTTTATATTTATGATTGTGTTTGTTTCGTAAACTGCTTAAACTTTTAAATTTTACTTTTCCAAATTTGAGTCTGAAAGTCTTGGATTCAATCCTATTCCTTTAGAAATGCTTTTCTGTTTATTTGATTTAGTTAAAATAATAATGGATTAGATTTTGATATTTTTATGAGAAGATAATTTCCATCACTCATTGCATTTATCACTTTATTTTATAATTGAATTTTCCTAATTCTAAAATTGCTCTATGGAGTTATTTCCCTCAACCTTTTTTAATTTTATGAAAACTTGATGTTTTTCTTTTTTGTATGTGTGTGATTTTAGGTAAGCTATCCCAGTCCGATTTAGATGATAGAGCAATGGATGCTTTAAAAGAATTTCCTGCTGATGATGCTGTGTCTGTATTAAAACAATTTTGTGATAGCAGTTTAGAACATGTGGCCAACAAGAGTGCATTTTTATGTGGACAAATGAAAATGTTTAGACAGCGAACAAAAATTCAAGGTGTACCTAATTCTGCCGCAAAAGGACCAGATGAAGCAAAATTAAAGGTTTTTATTTTTCTTCATATGTTTTGTTTTTTATACAAGGGACATTCAAAAAGTATTGTTTTTATTCTGCTCAAATGAATTATGCTGATTACATTGTTATGATGGTTGAACTTCTAGATTTGTGACCTGAAAGATTAATGTCTTTCTTGCTGATATTGACAGTGTGAGACCTTGTTGTAAAACGTATGGAGATGTATCATTGAATTTGTCGATGCAGTAAAAATTGAACCAATCAATATTCACCACCCATGTTAAATGTTTACAAAGCTGATGTATTTGATGTCAAGCACAGAAGATATGTTTGCCAATTTCACAGGGCCAAAAGAGATGAGTATTACAAAGTTCATTTGAAACACTCATTTCATTGATAAGTAGCAAAAGTGTTTGAGAATGCTGATCACTGTAGAAAGATTAATTCCAGAGCACAAAAGGTGGCTGGTTTTAATAGTACCACTTCTGTCTTTGTAGCTCTTTAACTTTTTGAGTTAAAAATCAAAAAATAGATTGCATTACTTTTGGAATGACCCTTGTATAATAGTATAGTAGTTTTATTTGATAAAGATGTTCATTTGATGCCAGCTATGTTTTATTTGTAAATATAATCCTGCTTAAAAAGATTTTAATTCTTTTTTTTTATAAACATTTTTTTCAGGAAATATTATCAAGAACAGGTTATACATTAGATGTTACTACTGGACAAAGAAAATATGGTGGTCCCCCACCAGAATGGTCAAGTGCACCTCCAGGATCTGGTCATGAGGTAAATTTTAGTTTATATAAAAGTTTTAATTATGTTAGAAATGAAAACAAAATAGTTTCAAATCTATTTAATATAAAAGTCACAACAAGATGGATTAAGTTTCTTTTTCTTCGATTGATGCTAGCTAGAGTTTTTCATTTTATCAATACCAAAAGTTTATTTTCAAATAAATTGTATTATGCAAAGAAATTATTGTAAAAAAAACAGTAATTGTATAACTTGACTTGTAGCTTGATTGATTTAGGTGTTTTTTAAGTATATTTAGCTGTAATTTAATTAAAAAAACAACTTGAATTCAATAGAATTTGAGTTTTGATGATGTTTAAGTTCAAATCATTACTAGTGCGCTTCTAACTCTCTGTTTCCCACAATTTTACATTCCAATATAAAATATGTCATTTACTAAAAATCAATTTCTTTTCTGCATTTTAAAGTATAGAATCTATTTAGTGCTATTAAACTGATTATATCTCTGGATGCAAATGATTTTAACATTATAATCATACCTTCTAAAATAAGTTCTTACTCTGGCAATATGAAGTGTTTTGTTGTGCTGTGTGAAGAAAAAATACTCTTATTCTTAAACCTTAAAAATAAATTCTTTTAATACAACAATAGATCCTGCCATATGTGAAATTCATTGTCAACAGTTATTAACTACTATTGTTTTATATATAGACATTTATATATTGGTTTTGCATTAAGTTTTGTTGTAAGTGACCATCTGTTGTATATGATGACTATTTTTAAATGGCAGTAGATCAACAAGATACACTGTATAAAGAAATTTAAAACCTGAATTTGTGCTTATGATTGCATTTGATAAGAACCAAAAACATAGTTGAAAAGATCAGAATCATTTATTGGGACAAAAATTTTCAAAAATCAAAGAATAAATATTATAAGATCTCTTTTAAAGAATTGATTTATTATTTGAATTCAGAATAAAAATGAAATCCAAAATTAAGCTTGATCCACCTGTTAGGATTCAAAGGTTAAACGTATAGTTCATAAAGATCAAACATGGCTTTGGTTTGTGTGCCTCAATTGGTTTTTATATATATATGCACTCTATAGATTAATATGAGTTTTGGGCTAGGACACTTAATCACCCATACCCTTAATTGTAGCATGATTGGATTAATAAGAACGTAGGAATTTTTCATTGGTTTGCCAATTAAAATATTTTGAAAAATTGTATCAAATTAAAATTCACAAATTGCTTATGAATTCATTATAAGAAGCATTTGTTGAGAGCTCAATAAAGAAAGAAAAATCAAAGTCATCAAGTTCTGAAAGCATGGACTAAAATTATACTCCATAATTAACACCTGACTTAATGTTTATTTTTATTTTTGCTTTCAGGTATTCTGCGGTAAAATTCCTAAAGATATATTTGAAGATGAATTAATTCCTTTGTTTGAGAAATGTGGCAAAATCTGGGATCTGCGGTTGATGGTTGACTCTGTTTCTGGTTTCAGCCGAGGATACTGCTTTGTTACATTTTGTGATAAAGAGGGTGCCCATGAAGCTAAAAAACAGGTGGGATTTTCTTTTGTTTTTTATTTGATTTTAAAAGTTTTAAAATAATTAATTGTAAAATTTAATCTCATCTTGCTAAAAAAGAAAAAAAGAATAATAAAGCGTTATTAGTATTTTTATTTCCTTCTTAAAATAGTTGCTTTCATAGAATAACACTAAAATTTGTTTTACTTAAGTAAATTTCTAATAATTAAAGTGTTCCAAATTTTGCAAAACTATTTGAAATTCTTAAACTTTATTTCTTCAATAGCTTGACAACTATG
This sequence comes from Idiosepius hallami, assembly GCA_034780655.1. NCBI lineage: Eukaryota > Metazoa > Mollusca > Cephalopoda > Idiosepiidae > Idiosepius > Idiosepius hallami. The sequence goes on along the minus strand of JAUZSX010000017.1, from coordinate 566,599 downwards.
AAATAAGGAAAGGAAAGCGTTTAAAAGTCAATATTTCTATTGCCAATGTTAGGCTATACGTTGGTAGTATTCCTAAAAGTAAATCTAAAGAAGATATCAAAGAAGAATTTTCCAAACTTACAGGTAAATATTTTTCTCATGTTTCTAATTATATCATCTTTTTCAAATTAACAAACAACAAAATATTTTATATATTTTAAAGAAATCTTTGGGTTTTATTTTTTTATTTTAATTTTTTTCTTATGAGTACTTATTCAAACTTTTGATGGAAACTTATATATAGTAACTGGTGTGGAATTGATTTAGCATAAATTTTTTTCTATGACTATTTTAAAATTACTTGATTTGTTGTTATTATTATTGTTGTTGTTATTATTATTATTCCAGAAGGATTAGTGGATGTAATTGTGTATGGGTCGGCTGACAACCCAAAATGGAAGAATCGAGGATTTGCATTCCTAGAATACGATTCACATAAAAGTGCATCTGCAGCTAAAAGAAGATTTACCTCAAGAAGTCTAAAAGCTTGGGGAGGTGAATTTGTTGTAGATTGGGCTGACCCATTAGAAGAACCTGATTCCTCGACTATGTCCAAGGTAAAACTTTATCATCATTTAAATGACTTTTTTGAAAATGACATTAAACAACTTTTAATGATTCAAGATTCAGAGTTGTGTTTGTATTGCTATTTATTAAAGCTTCTTAACTTAAAGTTTTGTTCTGATGCAAACTGTAAAAGGACCTCATCAGGTGAGAGCAAAATTATTTCATGTCATATTTGAAAAAAAAGTGTTATCATAGAACTTGCTTTTGAATATTTCTTATGCCAATACGTAATTGATTAGAGAAACCATAATTTCAGTTGAAATGATCATAGTACAAAATCTAATAGCAATCCTTGTGTCTATCATGTGTGTGTTCTAAGTAAAAGAATTTTGTAAAAAAAAAGAAAAAGAATTTTGACTTGTCTAGTCTACTTAATGGTTGATGTTTCTTGGTTAAGATTTATTTTTCCTTTTTAATACAGTAAAAACTTGTAGGTTACCTATCTTTTAACTTTGAATTGTCACTAATTTTTTTTAGATACCCTGCCTGATATGATGTATACTTTAGATAATATTGTGTTATTTCATTCTTTCACAAAAGCTTTGTTAAAATCTGACTCAAAACTAGCCAAATATAATTATTTATTTTATCAAACAACTTTTGAAAAGTGTTTTAATCATAGTAAAGTCATGAAAAGAAAGTAATAAGTAATTTTTATCCCAATATATCATTAAAACCCTCATTAAAAGTTTTCTTTATAACCTTCAACCTCGCTAGTCTCAAGTTTGACAACATACAAGGTTTTATTGTAATTAGGAAAAAGTCATGTTGCACAGTAAAAATTAGAGAATCCAATTTTGATAAAATACATTATTTAATATAGATTAAGTCCATATTCCAAAATGTTACCTAAATTTTAATTCCTTTTAAAAGTGATATAAACTTTCTGAATTTAAAAAAATATCTATCTTGATTTTGGAAAGAAGAAATTTTGAATGGGTAAGAAAATTTGTGATATTTTTGTTTTGAAATTCATTCATTATTCTATACTGAATAATAGCTTGTCTTTATTTTTAGGTAAAAGTGCTGTATGTGCGTAACCTCACATCAGATGTTACAGAAGACCTTCTTAAAGAAAAGTTTGGTTCATTTGGTAAACTTGAACGTGCCAAGAAAATAAAGGATTATGGATTTATACATTTTGAAGACAGAGATGATGCTTTAAGGGCCATGGAATCTCTTAATAATCAAGTATGTATTTGTCTAGCACCCATATCACTTTTTATTTTGAATATTATCAAAAATAAGAACTATTTGGCTTCCATAAATAAGCATAATGAATGCTTTTTCTTTTTTTTCTCTCCATTTTCTTTTCATTTCTTCCTCTCTCTGTATATATATACGTATACACATATAAATATATATATATATAGAAAATAGGTGGTATGGAGATTGAAGTCTCTTTAGCTAAACCTCCAACAGAAAACAAAAAGAAAGAACAACGAAAAAGGGAACAAGAACGTAGGGGACCTGTTGGCATGTATCCTGGGTAAGTTAAAATTATAAATCCTTTACAAAAACTTTTTTCTTTTTTTTTTTTTTTTACTATTTCTTTTAAATTAATATACTGTCATATTAATATTTAATTTTTTGATTATTTATTTGACTCGATTTTAAAATGACTTTAAATGTCTTTTTTTGCTTCATATGATTTTTATTTGATATATTCAAAAGAAAAAAACAACAAATAAATGAAAATGCAATTCTTTTAGGAATTAGAATATTTAATCATTTATTTTTCTTTGTAGTTATGATGATTACTGGGGTATCCCACCAGGTAGAATGCCGCCGCCTCCTCCACCCCCAGGTCCTGGGCGTGGAATGAGACGACCGCCTCCCCCACCACCACCTCCTGGTCGAGGTGGTTATGGTAAGTTTTTACTTTTTAAAATGATATTAAGTTATATCTAATAATTATATTGTATATTAGTAAATTGTTTTTAAGTAAATTTCATTTTTTTCTAATTCATGATTAAATAATACATTGTTTGGCTTTTGTTCTATTTTCCTTAAGTTTTTTTAAGCCTCTTGATTCCCTGGGGGAACATAGGGCTCGATCGACTCCCCTCCAATCGACTCATTCTTCAGATGCTCTCCTTGCGATTTCTGTAACTTTCCCTTTTTATAGAATTGGGTAGTTGGCCTTATACTAACCCTCAACGTTGAGCACCAGACCTGAATACTCTATGCTACTCTAGGGCTATCGAGGGTGTTTTTATCGTGACAGCATCACTAAATGCCTGTCTAACCAAAGACTAAGGGTGCATTTACCCAGTGGTTTAACTGTGCCCTCAGATATTAAACTGGATATTCCCCCCCCCCAGCTCAAAATAAAGTCACCTGGTATACTTAAATGGTCACCCTTCTAACTACTGACTAGGCTCGATGTAGCTTAACTTAAGTGATTTGTCGGAAACTGGTGTCCCCAATGCAACTTAACTGTATTTTCCTTATGTAAACCTATTTTTTTAGTTTTAATCAGAACTTCAGAATAACTTTTAAAAGATTTGTCTTTATATCATTACATACACCTTTCATTTGTTTAGATCGATATTAAGTTATGAAAAAAAGTTTTTCTATTTAGTTTTAGTGGAATATATTTTGCCTATTTGATCATTTCATTATTTGCTTTGTAATATTCTCTAAATTGTATTGCTGTTCATGATTTATTTTTATAATTTATAAAACTTTTTGGGACGAAGCTAATTAACTTTGAAAGTAAACAATTTTTAAATAGAGCAGTTATTATTGTTTCTTATTTATCAAATTTAGATTTTGATAAATTATAAATGTTTTATTTGCTCACACATGGTCCACAACTAATGTCTTATTGTCGTTGGGATTATGTCACTATTAAACTGTAATCTTTGTAACTCCAGATTGAAATAAGTATTCATTATCTCTTAAGTTACAAACCTAGTTTTTAATCAATCTTTATAAGAAGCAATTTCGATTCCCTTTTTTTTTAGTTAATCAGTTTTAAGGGTTTTTTGTTTCTGTTTCTCAATTCTTATCATATAATAACATTATTAATTAAAAAAAATTCTTTAAGTTAAAATTACGTCACTTTCGCAAGTATTTTTTTTTCTTTTTTTCTTTCTTTAAACTAGATCCCTATTATGATGAATATTATCCATACCCTGAAGAATATGATTATTATGGAAGTTATGCACCACCACCACCCCCACCACCACCACCCCCTGGCCCTCCAAGAGGTAGAGGAAGAGGTGGCGCTTTACCACCTCCTGTAAGTGATGATTCGTTGTCTTTTCTAATACTTATTCATTTTGCTTTGTTCATAAAAAAAAACAAAAAAAACCTGACATTTTCCTATCAGTACACAGTACAAGTCTATTTAGGGGCATTTTTCCAGTTTCAAAAGTTATGACAAAATTAAGATTTTCTACATAAAGGCAACTTTACTGACTAGATTTTTTTAAAAGACTACTAAAATGAAAAACTATCTCCTCGATGACTCTCTATGCTATCTTTAAATCTGCAACTCTTAGTCTTGACACGTTCTTGGAAATGTTTATGAAATGAACGATTTGATTTGATTTTTTTTCTGAAATTAAAAAACATTAAGAGTTAAAACAGCTTTTTGAAAATATTTTATCTAATGCCCATTTTAAAATTTAAAAAATTGAACAATGTTAGTAGTTAAAATAAGCACATACATTTATAAGTCTACATCCTCTGTCTGTTTGATAATCAGTTCTAGCAAGTGAGGCACCAAATCAAACTAGTTAAGCTATGGATGGTTTAGATTATTTTGCTATTCATTTTAAAAACCGTTTTAAAAATTATTTCTATTTACAACATAGAAGTCATGACTGAAAAAACTTGGTGCTGTTAAACTTAACAAACCAAAAGCATTGAAATTAAAGAAATTAAGAATGATAAACTTTGTTAATTGTCTACGTTTTTTTATCATCTAATAAAAAAAATATTATTTGTGGATAAAGGTTTTATTTGTCAATTTAATTTAACTTTGTTGGTAATATGCTCTGTGATTATTATTTCTTTTAATTACTGACAACAATGCTGCTGCATGTTAAAAAAAAATTTTACTTAAGTTTTATTTACAATTTTATATGCATTTTCAAATTCTATTAAATTTCTGTAAACTTATGCTGTTTATGAAAAGATTAATGATAACTCTACAATGTTGTAAGCAATGTTTTATAGTCTTCTGGGATTTTTATTGATATTTTTTTCTTTTTACATAGAATACTTAATTACACAAAGCCACTTAACGAAAAGCACTAAAACTGTGTATTTAAGGCAGAAAATATTACTGGAATTTTTTTTAGACATATTATTACAGTTTTGACTAATATTCAATTTAGCTAAAGAGATTATTGAAATCACTTGTTAATACTAATAATTGCTTTTATAAAAGTCTATTTTTTAAAACTTATAATATTCTTTCTTTCAGCCTGCTCGAGGTCGGGGTGGTCCTCCATTTCGTTCTGCTCGTGGTGGTGTGCCTGTTGGCAGAGGTACTCGCGGTGCTAGGGGAGGCCGAGGTGGTGTTCCAGCTCGTGGAGGCCGAGGAGGCACTGGTCCCCAGAAGGCTGTTAGAGGAGGCAAGCGAAAAGCTGGTGCCGATTTTAGCCAAGGCCAGTCTAAAAGACGTGTGGTGTCTGATAACTGGGGTGCCCAACCCATTGCCCAACAACCTCTGGACCAGTCCAACTATGGTGGTGCTTATACTGGCAATGATGCCCAGTGGTATCAGGATTCTTATGGTGGAAACTGGTAGATGCTTTGTCATCTGGAAAATGGTCTTTTAAGAAAAAGAAAACAAAAAAAGATAAATTCATCCCTTTGATGCAAACTCTCTCTCATACCAAAATTCAGAAAATGCAAAAGATTAACCAAACTTCATTTCCTTTTTAGAAGGATATCTTTTGTTATTCAAACATAATTTCAGTTCATGGAATTTCTCCATTATATATAGTCATGTATCCAAATCATGAGTGAGCCAAAATTCTCCTTTCATAATTCATTTCCCTAAAAATTGTCTTTGAATTCTTTTTATCCCACCCGTAAACCCAGTGTTAATTTTCTAAATTTCTCTTTACAAAACGATGCAGAATCTGACTTCTTTGTCAAACGAGATCTTTAACTTTTTTTTAATGAAAAATCCACCTCTTTTTTTTTTTCTTTTGGTTCACTTGGAAAAGAAATATTGGATTAGCTGCAAGACTCATCTTTGATGAAATTTCATTTCCATTCTGGCCATAATGTAGATTTTAAATCTACCATTTTTTTTCATTTGGCAATTATTAATAAGTTTTGTAATATGGCCAAAAACGGAAACAAACAAACAAAAAACTTTACAATTAAAACGGTCTTGTGTGTAGTGATCAAAATTTTTTACCAAATTCCAAATTTATTACCATAACTAAAAAAGGAAGCAAAACAACCCAAAAACAAAACATGAAAAAAAAACAAAAAAAAAGCCAACTACAAAACAAGACCTACTAAACTATTTCTGTCCACTAATATTTTTTGACATTTTTGTTTGTTAGCTGGTTAATTTTCATTTTTTAAGCTATATTACTTAAGAATTCAATTTCTTTTTATTATTGCAGTATGTTATTTTATTTGAAAAAAATTCAAGTATTCATTTGATGAATTAATTTGGCTATTTAAAACAACTTTAGCATTTTCTGCATTCTTATAATTTACTGATGTTAAGTCAATAACAATAATTCTGTATAGACTTACATAATCAACATCAGCCTTGAAATGTTAAAATGAAACAAAAGATTATATCAGTTAATTATCATTATCTGGCAATTTTAGACATTTTTTCTTCACCAAATTTATAAATAAAAAAACCTTGGCAAATTTTTAATAAGTTAATCTCAAATTTCATGTCATACACACAAAAACAAAACATGTTTAGCATTTCAACTTGAATGCAGTTTATTTTTGTTTTTCCTCAAATTCCTATTCATGTAGGACAAAAATATTTAAATATTGTTTTTCATTAATATATCTTACTTCAGATTTTAATTTTTAGGTGTAAATTAACCTCTAAAATTAGAGGGTCATTAAACATCAATCAATCAGTCTGAATTTAATGTTCTTTAAATTTCTTTAAAATAAATTTGATCTATAATTCTATTTAATGGCTACATTAGTCTTGCCAAATTATGTACGAGATCTTTGTTGGGCAAAAAATATGAATTTTTTTAATGGTCGTATTCGATTTTGTCTCTTTATTATAATGAACATAACATTTTATTTTAATCCTGTAAATCATTACCATATTTTAGAATATCTTTAAACAATTCATACTCAAACTAAATTAATGGATTCAAATTGTTTAGTATATTAAAACATATATTTACTTCTAAGAGTGGTTTTCGTTTGGAGAGAGAAGAAAAAAAAAAGAACCATTGAATGCATTTCTTAAAAAGTTTATCTTCTATTGTATTCTGGAGTCGTTGTCTTTCTGTGTCTATTTGATGTCGACATAAATTCTCCAAATTTTTCAATTTCATTTTTAATAGTGATTATCGCAAGTTATAACAATAGAAGAAAAAAAAATCTGCTGGATTGAACTAAGTTTCTTTAATTGGTTTAACTTTTTAAAATGATTATTAAAAAAAATCAGTTTCTCTTAAATTATAATTTTACATATCTAATATTAAAAACAACTTGTAATGCAAACAGAATGGTGATTTTATAAAATGCGTAAATTGTGACTTTGTTTTTTATTCGTATGGCATTTTTCCTTTTCTAATTTTCATTGGTCCAAATGGTTTTTCTTAGATTTATTTGTTCAATTGATTTCATTTGAAACTTTAAGAAACTCCAACAATCACTTTTATTAATATGGCATCTATATCTCTCTACTGTTGACTATTCATTATTTATGCTATGATGAAAAGGAAAACAAAACTCTTATTTTCGTTTATAACTTTTCCTCATTGTACTGAATGCTTTTCAGACCTACTTTCCATCCAAATGATTTCTCACTCCTTTTTCTTTCTTGCTTGATTTTTTAAAATTTAATTTTTAGGCTTTTATTTTGGGTAGGGACTTTTTTTTCTGTTAATCTGTACTGCCTGCCATAATTAGACATACCTCTCCCTTTCACAAGATTTCTCTAGATCTAGAAAAAAAACAAAAAAAACTAAAAGCAGCTATGATACAAATAAAAATTGCTGATTTTCTGATGGGAAAGATCTTTTTGTCTAGAAAATGATCGTTAACTTTTTCTCTCTTCCTATGTTATTCATCTTCTTTGCTAGTTTTGAATTTTACATAATTTTCCTCACAAATCACCCTGATCCAACTCACTTATTTTCTCATCGTATAAATTTTAATTTTTAAGGAAAAAGAAAATTCCTAATGTTATTTCTGTCTTCAAAATTTTAAATTAATCATTAATCTTTTTAAGTGGAGCCATGTAAAAGAATGAACTATTTCAACAGGATTAATATGGGAGAATTAAAAGAACATTTTTTAGCATCATTTTCTCCCATCATAATTTTTTTCCTTTTCATAATCTGACAATGGCAGCTAAACTTTGATAAGAACATGTTATTTTTAAGAATTTTTCAAAAAAGTTTCTAGTTGTACTTCTGTCTTGTTGCAAGAATATTTCAGCACCATTATTCTTAGATTATTCTCATATGTGATGAGTTGAGCCATCCTTATTCCAAGTGCGTAACTTTGAAAGAATGCTCATCTTTCGTGTACTGTTTAGTTTTTGTTTTCACTGGTCCTGTAATTAGTCAAGCCTTTTAACAAATCTATATTCACTGATATATTTTATTAATAAGTTTTGACTTAGCTGAGAAAATGTACAACTGGGTATGGTGAAATTATTTATCATTGAGAACTTGGACTTGTTCTTATTGAAAGAAACGCACTAAAAACCCATACAAATACAGTTCTAATCTGTAATTGAACTAAACGTCAAATACTCAGGTTTCTACTACTTTCTTAGAAAAATAATTGTAGCAAATAATATTGATTTAAAAAAAAAATGGTTGGGTGATTCTTTGTAAATATTGTTGAATTAGATTCTATCAGAATTGTTCAAGGTTTTGTGTTGTTGTATTTTTATCTGAACTCCATATTGGATAGTCACAAAAATAATCCATGATGAATTAGATTTCTTTTAAATTAACATTCATTACATTGATTTGCATAAAAGACATTTTCCCTGATTTACTATCAATCAAAAATCTGGAACCTTTAAAGAAAAAAAAATCATATTATTCCATCCTATGCTTATTATTGATTACAATAAAAAAAAAAAAAAATTCTATGTCGACTGAATGAGTATAATTGATATTTAGTAATTATGTGGACGTTGTTCTAGTGTTACAAAAAAACAATCTATACCTTTTGAAACTTGTCTTTTATAAGTGTATATATATATTTTTATGAATTCTGTTTTGTTTTCCATTTGGAAAGGCAAGTTAGATTACAACCACAACAATATTTAAGTGTGGAAATTGACTGTTGAAACCATGCTGAACCCATAATTTCTTTTATTTTTAAACTTAGCCTTTGATTACCATTAATTAATTACCAAATTTTCTGATCATCCGAATGAAACAATATATACAAAAAAAATGTTTTATTTATGAGAGAGAAGTACAATTTGTCATGAAAGTAAATTATAAACAATTACTCAGATTAAAATCATAATCACTTATACGGAAATCATTGTTTTTAAACTGTAAACATTGATACAGAGAAAATTTCAAAATAAAACTGAGATGTTATTTCATCAGTGATTTTGATCTGAGCAATTGCATTTTATGGTTTACTAGGCATATCTGAACTCCTCTTGTAAGTAAAAACGAAATGAAAACTCCTGATCATCAGAAAAATTTCCTATTCAATTAATAGTAATCTTTTTTTTTTTCTAAAAATGAAAATTCTAGAGGATGGATTGCAACAGTGTACCTCTACTGCTTAAGAATTAATTAAATTTCCTGCAAAAATCTTGGATTTTGTTATTAAAAATTTCTATTTTGTTTCTTATTTGTCTAAATTTGCTGTAGCTCTCTTTGTGTTATTTTTTTTCAACAATTTTTGTTTTTTCTTTGAAGAGGTTGTTTTATTTAAGGTGTTTTTCATAGGTCTTGCATTTATTGTTGCTATTACGTCTATTTTCTGATTTTTATTTTCAACTGTTAATGGGAAATTCATCACTCTTCCAAAGAATTCTTTATAAACATAGTTTATAAATCATTTTGGACGTCCTGTGAGAACTCATTCCAGCCATTATTCCCAACATCATCATTTCCATAACTGTTATCCAAGCATTCACCTGTAAATATCTTTATGAAACTTAAAAAAAAAAAAAAAAAAAAGCAAAAAACAAAAAACCCCAAAAAACCTCCAAATTCAATATTATTATTATTATTATTATTATTATTATATTACCTATATTATCATTCATCCACTTAAAATTAATTTGTTCTCTGTCACTTAATACTGCTTTTTTTTAGTGATCAGTTTGTTATATTATATATATATATATATATATATATATATATGCTAAACTAATTTTTTAAAGAACTTAATTTACATTTAAATAGTTTTACCATAAATTTGTAGGTAGTAAAAATGATGGGCTGATTTTTTTAACCTCTCACTTCTCTACTTCACTCCAAGTTATAAAAAAAAGTTTTTTTGTTAAATTTATATATATTAGTTACTTTCGTATATACAGCTAATATTATGAAGGCTGATGCTTTAAAATAGTTTCATGTAGTTTCGTTAAATTGACATAATCATTTTCTCATTTATTTTATAGTGGGATTAAGTTAAATGCTTTGAATAAGCATTATAGTTGAAGAGAAAAAAAAATGATATATTTACTTAATTTCAGCTACCTTTTTATTGTTTAATAATATATGTATTTATATCTGTACACATCCACAACAAATATATATATATATATATATATATATATATATATATTGTATGAAAAACCTGCCCATTAATTTTTAATTGGAAATCTCCCAGAAAAATTGTTTTTAGTTAATATTGACATGTAGTTTCATTTCTTTACCTGACCATGTCACTGTATGTTAACATTTCTCAGAAATAATGATACAATTAGAAATAAATAAATCTGCTCAAATCGAAATGATTTTTTAACCCTTGTTATTTTTCATTCCCCACATTTTTTTTATCAATTTTCTTCTTTTTTTTTTAATAATTAAAAATTTTTGACAATCCTCAAAAATTTTCAGTCAAAAAATTCTTAATGTTTAATTTTCGACTACAGCTTCTAAATTCTTTTCAATATTGTTTTTAAAAGTAAAAAAACAAACTTACAAAACTTGCCTTTTTTCTTTACTCTTTCCTCAATGTGCTTTTGTTAAAAAAAAATTGCAATCTTAAAAAAAGTTGTCAAATGTTTCATTACTTACCAATTCTTTTGTTTATTATAAAGTTCTTACTCAGAATTCAAATTAGATTCCAACATTTCTAAACAATTTTTATAATAAAACTCACATTGAAAAATTTAAACTATTCAACAATTTTAATATAATATTTCTTGCTTTTCTCCTAATAGTTTTAGTAGATTTAATTTTAGATTCATTCATAAATCTAGGCTAAACTTTTGTTCTACATGTAAAAAAAAATCTTATCTATCATACTATTCATAAAATAATACATTTTAAGACAATAATTTTGTTTAAAAAATCTATTTCCAGAAAGCAAACTCTTTAAATAGATTTTTGATTTGTCCTTGCTAATGTCTGTTTGTCTTTGTGTAACATTATTAATGCTAATTTCTCAAACTCTTTATAAAACTTGTTTCTGTATTTCTGCATGTAGTGATCTTGTTAATGTAACTTTATTTTAAACCTCTACCATGCAATCCTCTTTATTTTTTGCTTATTTGTTTGTGGTTATATTTTCCTTCACTGCTACTACTTTGGCAAACCCTAGTATTTCACAGACCGATTATTATTTTTAATCTATCATAGTGTTTGAAAAGAAAAAAGTAGTTTAACTGAGAGACTATCCTGAAACCTTTCCCCTTCACTATCTTTATTTCTCTTGATGGAATTGGATAAACTTACTTATGTCAGGAAAGAATTACTAAAGTTTGGGAATGGATGTTGCTGCTTTCAGGTTTGGATTATTTTCTTCTAAAATCACTTAAGAGTAAAGTTTATCAACTATAAAAATAATGCAAATATAAAAATACATGTTTTATTGCCTAATTTTAATTTCATTTTTTAGCATCCTTTAATTTCTAAAGTTAGAAATATTCTATATAAAATTGTCTCAGAATACATTTATTCTGGAGATTTTTTTTCCTTTTGGGGGTGGTGTGTGTAAAATTATTTTCTTTTCTTTATCCTGTGGGTTAAATTTTTACTATTGTCTTGTTCTTTGTTGTTATTTTGTATTTTGCCTTTTCATGTTTATGAAAGTTTTATGGTTTTTCAGTTTCAAAATATTCCTATTTAAAAGTTTAAAAATAGCAAACTAAAAATCTCACTTGGTAAATATGAAAAAAGAACATTTTTTTTGTTGTTATTTTATCATTTTTTGTGTTGATTTTTTTTTACTTGATTATTCAAACTTTATTTTTTTAACTAATTGTAATTTTCTCATTTTTCTTTTCTTTTTTTTCTTTTTTTTTCCTAATTGTAAAGTCTTCGCCCCCAAATTTTCTTAAATTCAAACCAAATTGCAAGTTGAACCAAAATATTTGGTCAGTTTTTATTAGTCTTTTGGAACTGCAATGTTAGCGAAGCAACTCGCAACATACAGGTTCAAAGGGGTCTTCAAACACAGGTGTTTGTTCTTCACAGATGATGATGATGATGATGATGATGAAGATGTGACTGAAAGAGATGAGCAAATATTTATATAATCTCCACTTCCATGTATCAGCTGCTGATTAGGGTGTCAGGTAACAGCCTTAGAGGGAATTTGCAAATTTTGTTTTTATAAAATTTCTAATCAAAATCTTTTATCAATTTATTGACAAGATTTCCAAAGCTCCCTCTTAATTTTCAATCTTTTTTTGCTTATTTATACACTTTACAATGCAAAATGGTAAGTTGTATTTAGCATTTGGAACTCATTTCATTTTAAATCCAACACCAAGATCTTTGCTAAAAAAAAAAAAAAGCCTTTAGTGTTTTATGCCCAACAATCTTTTTTTTTTTTTTCCAAAATCCTTGAGATGACATCAATTTTATAGATATTTTTTGTACTATTGTCTTTATATTTGTTTTACTATGTTTCGACCAAATTAACCATCAGTCTTTTTCAGGTATTATAAAGTTATTCATATATTTTTTTTTTTAACTATCTTTTTTTGAAATCTGTTGGTTTTATTTTTAATGAATCATTTATTTTTGTTGTCAGGTAATTTCTTTGGGTCTTCCACATGTGTTTGTTTTTTAATAACAACAAAAACAAATCTTCCATTAGAAATAGAATATACAAGAAAAAACATCAACATACGTGGGGGCATAAAGAAATGCCTGATAACAAAAGCAAACGATCCATTAGAAATAAAAGCAAGATTAGATTTCAAAAAGAAGATAAACAATTTGAATTACTTTGTAATAACTAAAGAAGACTGAAGGTCAATTCAGCTGAAACTTAAATCATAAATATGAAGACAATATTCTCAAAAATAATTATAAAATATTTTTAAATCACTCCTTATCATTAATTTAATTTAGTTTTTTTTCATATTAATGATATGTGTGAGAAAATATATTTGACTTCAAAATGTTTTAAAAAAATATTGGCCTGGAATTGTTTCAGTAGAGCTGAAATATCAGGAGTTTCCAAATGTTATTTGTTTTTCTTAAAAAATGTTTTTACTTTTTCTTTTTTTATTGAGAATTACTACTTTATTCTAATCTTTTGTTTTCTTTAGAATACTAGTATTTGTCAATATTCACAACCTCTGAGGGTAATTTATTTGTGATAACACAAATTTATTTGTGATAACACAAAGTAAAAATTGAATGTGCTAGGTTAGGTTTAAAGTTAGGACTTTTTTTTTTAATTGAATGTTCTATTGGTTGTTGCAATCAAATTTATAAATAGTTTCTCATTTTTTAAAACTTTTAAATAATAAATTATATATATATATATTTTACTTAGTTTCTGACGAAGGATCCAGGTGGATCCGAAATATCATTATAAAAAAATATTCTTAATACTTTCTTCAAA
>JAUZSX010000017.1:538342-552687 GCA_034780655.1 Idiosepius hallami | reverse complement strand
TGTGTGGAGCTGTAAGAAGCGTGGTTAATTTTGACAGGTTTAGGTTTATATATATATATATATATATATATATATACACGTACATAAAAAAAAATCTATGTAAGAAGAAGAAAATAAGAAAAAAGGGAAAAAAATGATAATGTTTTTTCCACCAGCCAGCAGGTTTTTTTCCTCGTTCGGCGTTCTATCACTTGCTTTTAAACAACCTTACTTCGAGTGAATAAAGTAAACTAGTGCCTTCTTTGCCTTCTCCTTTCTTTCTCCCTTAGTCTTTTATATATTCTTTTTTTTCTTATATATATATATCAAATAATGTTGGGAACATAAAATAAGAAAATACTTTCTTTCATCACTTGTTCAAGAAGAAGAAGAAGAAGAATCTTTTCCTTTATCGTCCCTTCATCGTCTTTTTCTTTTACAACTCAATTCTCCCTTTCTTCGCCTTTTTTTTCCTCGTCTCTTTCTATCTTTCTCTAAAATTCGGCTGCTACGGTTTCTAACCAGTCTCTTCTTGCTTTCTTTGGAGTCCCTAAAAAAGCAGTCAGAAATGTTTTCTATAGTTTTTCTTATATATAATTTTTATCAAACATAAATGAACACCATCATTTATTCACAGTAAGTTTTATTGATTACCTATTAAAGTTAATTAACAAGAATAACAACAGTAATAATAACCCACCTTACCTTCGTCATCTTCCCACCATCATCACCATGATTTACTGCAGTCTCAGTCAATGAATGAATTACGCTCTGCCTGTGGTGTGCTGCCTGCATGGACTGGCGGCTCTTTCAGCGCGAGTTCTCTTTCAATTTTGGATTATTTTTATACAACTTTTTCTACACTTTTTAAAACTTCTTTTTTACTTCATTGACTGACGATTTTTGGATTTTATACGATAAATTAATGCTGTTTTTTTTAAACGAAAATTAATTCAACTATGTACGAAATTTTAAAATTATAATACTTTTTTTTGTTTCGATCGCCTCCTGGCGGTAAATAAAACATGAACATGACTTCTGGTGGTGGCGGAGGTGGAGGAGACACTCTTAGTTTGGTCAGATGACGAAAAAAAAGGTACGGACTGGACTGAGAGACATTTTTTTTCACACTTCATTTATTACCACCACACCACACCACACCCACGAGCCACCACCTTCAACATACATATCTAACTCTGATTTAAAAGAAAGAAATAAAAAAAGAATTTCATTTTTTTACGCACACCATACAGACAGCACAGAGCCCCTAAAAACAGTCTGTCGTCACCCATGTGACTTAAATACGTGTAAAAATCAGTAACACACACACATACACACACAATTATGACCCACACACCCTAATTCCCAGCTGTGTGGGTGGCACGTGGTGGTGGGTACAAAATTCTATTTTCTCCCTGAAACATCCTTTTAGTTTTAAATTGCTTTTTCTCCCCAATTAATTCTGTCTTTAAAAAAGAATGGTACCGAAGTTTTAGCCCTTTTTTCCTAGAATTCAAATTTTAATTTCTTTGTGCTGTTGTTAAATTCAACCAATTTTTACTTTAATTTCATTATCTTTTGCATAAAAATCCTTTTTAATTCCAACATAAATAATGCAAATGATGATGATGCAGCGTTTTGGTTGTTAGTTCACTTTATGCAATAATAATGAATGCAGGCACGCTGTCGCTAGCGACTATTATATGTGTGAATTGATTATTGATACAGGATGCATTGATTACAATATTGCATTCATTGTGTGTGAGATGATGATAATTATGCATTTTATTTTGTTTTCTCTATATTTTTTATAGAAGAATTGTTATTAGAAGTAAGTATGGAAAAAATTGATTGTCATTCATTCATTCATTTCTTTTCAGCTCTCTTCCTGCTGCCGGCGTCTTTGCTTCTGATCTGTCCGAAGAAGACTTGAAGCCACGGAATTAGAACCTCGACCTCCTGGATTAATATTAACAACATTTTTTTATGGTCCGTATATGTTTATCTTTCCTTTTAATTGCTTCAAAGTAGAAAAATAATAATCTTATAAAGAAAAGAAAAAAAAAACAAAACAAAAAACAAACAAACAAAAACGACACCCCCTCAACAAAATGATGAGCCAAAAAGTTCAGTTTGAGTAGCAACTTCAGAAATTAATTAAAATATAATTTTTGAAACATACCCCCACCAAAAAAATTCTTGCAGAAGTTAAGAAAATTGGATTAAAAAAACGCAAAAAAAAAAAAAAAATGACGATTGATATTTTTTCAAATCTTTTACACACCGAAATACAAAAAATACAAATGAAAAAAAAGAAAAAAAATAGTTTTAAAAAATACACAACAACAATAACATCAACAACACCAAAATCATCAATTTTTCATTCATTATTTCTGCCACTAAATGGATTTTCTTAAATTCATATCTTTTTCACCGGCTTCCTTGTTTTTCTTACTTTCACCATTGGCAAAAAAATGTGATAAACCTCCAATAAACACGAAACAACATTGACAATAATGGACATTTTTTACATTCATTCATTTAGTCATTCATTTTAGTCAGTCAGTTTGAGAGAATCAAGAAGACGGCGACATTCATCTCAGATATTTTTATTATTGAAACATGGCAAGTCCAACAAAAACAACCCCAATAAAACCCTCCATAAAAATGATTAAAGAAATGCCACTCCACACCGATTGTCAAAATAAACTACTTTAACTACAAAACAACAATAATCAACCCTGAACAAATAACGGGAAAGGATTGTAAATTCACTATCAGGAATTTTTATTGTCACCCTGTGTCTTTCTTTCTTTTATTTTGCTACAAAGTTTACAATTTGTGCTAATTGCCCAGAAAAAATACAATTGCTTTTTTCTGCTGGTGTGTGTGCGTGCTCTCGTGTTATTGTGATATATTTAGTCTCTTGGATATCAAACGCACAGAGCAATACGACATCGTTATCATTTTACGAGGATTTTTATTTATTCATTTATTTATTTTCTTTGACAAAAATAACAAGGAACAACCCGGGAGAAAGAAAAAGGGAGATATTGATAACAACAGACTAAGAGAAATGTTTAGGATCGATAATGAAGAAAAAAGAGAGAGAAATGAATGCATTAGGCAACAATGAGGCAATAGGCATGAAGCACATGAGGCAATGAAGCAAGAAGCGCGAACTTTTCTGGAGTTCTAGCACTGGTCGTCGTCATCATAGTGGCGGTGGTGCGCGTGCGCGCTCCGTATTATTACACAACAACAACAACAACAACACGATCCATTCATTTCATTCATTAACATTTTACTCTTTCGTCTCTGAAAAAAGTCGTTTGTTCTTGTTCTAATAACCACAAAAGGAGAACAAAACAGTCCAACATTTTTTTTATTACTACAAAAAGAAACAGTCCAAATTTCTATTGTCAATATTTATTATTAAATTATTGAAAAGAAAGTATGTTTTTATTGTGGCGTTGACGTACGTGTGTGTGTGTGTGTGTGTGTGGCTGTTATAATGACATGAAGACACTATTATTATTTTTCTTTTTTGGCTGGTTGAATTGGATCGTCTCTACTGGAAGAACTCTTATCTTCCTTTCTTTCATTCTATCTATAATTGCGAGGGATGGTGAGTGGGGTGCTGACTGACTGCTGAATTTTGGAATTTTTACTGTTCGGAAAAAAAAGAAGCTTTATATATAAAAAAAAATCGAGCAACAAAAAAACAAACAAACAAAAAACAACAAAAAAAAACAAGAAAAAACATTTAAAAAGTCAACTAAATTTTTAAAAAATGGAATGTCGAAATTTGTCAAAACTAAAAAAAATCAGATCAAGTGTAATAAACACAATTATCACACATAAACACACATAAACAAACAGTATTGTCACAGTCCCACCGACTACACACACACACACAAAACAGCACCGTCACACAGACAGCACTCAGCAGCCAGCACACACACAGCCACACAGCAGCAATCAATCATTCATTGACTTTTTCAACCCAAAAGGGCCGATATATCGGCCCTAATGAACTAAGGCAAAGAAGACACACCATACACACCAATATTTCCTCCCTAATATAGTCGTCTAAGAGAACAGAGAACAGATCTGAGTGACTATAAGTTGGTCATTTTGCTAAGTCAGGGTTCTAAGGTCTGAACACACCGCACGCACGCACACCGCCTACCGCTACCAACAAGCACCAGTGTCCAGTCATCAGTCACCAACAACACGAACACGACTTCGGTTGGCCTTACATACCATTTTGAAGCTAGTAGAAGAAGCAGTTGTTCCCTGCGTCAAAAGTATAACATGACATTAAAATCTTCAATTTAAAAATTTAAATTGCCTTTTAACACGCACAAACACAACCTGCCTTCACCGAAATAACAAAACCCCCAAATAGACATGTGTGCCGTTGTTGTTCTTCGTGTGCCACCCGTTTATTCTTATATATAACAAACACATGTTTTTATGTGGAAGTAGTGTTGGTGTTGAGGGTGGCTCTTTTTTTTTCATTAACATTTTCAAGCTTTAAAGGCTTTCTCTACCAAATAATCCACGAAAAAAAGAAAAAGGGCTCAAAAGACATATCCATTGCAAAGAAAAAAAAAAAAAAAAAAAAAAAAAAAAATAAATAAAAGACACAAAACAAACAAACAAAAAAAACAGTCTAAATTATCATAAAAAGAATAACAAACAGAAACAAAACAGAAAATGAAATAATGATACATTTTAAAAAGAAGAAAGAAAATTAAATCTAAGTTATTAAACTTAAAAAAAATTGTCATCCAATATCTTCGAAAAAACAAGCAATACAATTTGCCGGCTTTTCTTTATAAACAAAAAATAGATAAAATTGAAAATAAAATAAGAGAAAAATTAACTGAAAGAAAACACAACACTCTTTCCTCCGTCAGGAACAGTGAAATTTCACGAAAATTTACTGTTTAGGGTTTACCTGTGCTAACGCTGCTTGTTTGTAACTTAAGTTATTCATATAAATTTGTGATTACCAACACAAGAAGAAGAAGGAGAAGGAGAATCGTTTTAAAGTTTTTTTTCTCCTAGTCTTCTAGTCTAACTCGACTGATCTGATTTAAAATACGCTTTCTTTCTCTCTAATACCAAGGGAGGAATTGAAAAAATAAACCCTCCATAGCAGTCAGTAAGTAAGTACACACTGTCACAGTCACACTGCATAACAAATGTTAATTTTTTTTTTTAAATAATAAATGGTTGTTGTTCTGGCACTCTGACTTCAAAACGATAACGAAAAGAAGGGTAAATTCTTCCATCATCTCTCTAGCAGTCGTCAAATATATTATTTCCGGGTTTGAGTTTATTGTTGTTACCTATTATCTGGTCTCTCTGGTCTCTCTGGTCAGTTGCTAGTTAGTAAAATTTGTCGGAAATACGGAGAGAGTTGTGTCTCTATCTTAAATAAAAACAGGGGTGGCACCCGCAACAAACACACCCTCTGACTGAACTATAAAAAAAAATAAACTAAAGAGGATAAAAAAAAATTAAAAAAAAAAAGAATCTAACAACCCTATATCATCATCATCACCCAAATCCACATGCACGTGTTCTGTTACTACCCAAAAGGGATCGTTACTGGTAGTATGCGTGACTGTGATTATTGTGTGTGGTATGGTGAAGATTATCATATCAAACCATAAAGCCTGTCTTGTTAATAATCATATACAGGACCAAAGATCAATAAGCTGGAGAAGGCCCGACTGGATTACTGCGCCTGTGTTTGGGGTCTTGGAGAAGAACTTGCGCTGGAACGCTATTTTTTAAATTTTTTTTTATTAAATCAAACCACACAACTACAAAATACCACAAGATACTCAAGGCAGAAGAAAATATTTTTGATGTTTTCTTTTACTTTGCTATAATTCAAGTAAACAGTTTGCTGTCAGTAAAATAAAGAAACAAGTTTGGTATTGAATTTAAGAAAAAAAAAAAGCTGTTTTTAATAATTTTTTTTTAATAATTTGGACCCTAAAAGAGGTGATGTATCGGCCTGGCAACCTAAGGCAAAAAAAGACACACTTGTAGTTTAGACTTAATATGGTCCTCTAATAGAATGGCTCTGATTAGTTGGTAATTTTGCCAAGTCAGGGTCCAAAAGTAAAAAGTATTTTTTTCTGAGTCTTATTTTGAATTTAAAGAAAATTAATCTTTTAAAACCTTTGGAAATTATTTGCTTAAAAAAAAGTTAAATTAAATAAACAAAATAAAAAAAACTATTCAAAAATATTTCAAAAACAAACGCAAAAGAAAACATTCGTTTCTAGAAAGCACAATTCTTCAAGCAAATACTCAAAGAAATATTCTGTTTCAATTAAAAGAAATTTCTATGGAAATTAAATGAGAATTTTTCTCTACTAAGTTAAAAGAAAGAGAAAGATTTCTCTGCTCCAAGATTCATGGCTAATATTTAATGCCAAATCTGGGTAGATGAAACCAACATTTTATTTAAAACAAACTTTTTTTACAAAACACACCCACACAAACGACAACAAAATAATGTTGACCAAAAATTCTTTACAAATGAGTAAAAGAAAAATTTCTTTTTACCATGAACTTTCTGACTTTTTTCTGGGAATTGTCTGGTCCATGAGGAAGATTGTAATGCTTCAGAAAATTCACTCAGGTCTTAAAAAAATATGCAAATTGTTATGAAGTGGCTGGTGATAAAAGGACTCTCGAAATGGATTCGACGAGCATAGCCACAAGAATCGCCATCAAGGACTTATCCTTGTTGTCATCGCCATCTAAAACAATTCAATCTAAGGAGAAATTAATCAATATGAATTCTAATACAAAGTGTTCCAGTCAGCTTCCTCGATGTAAACCCACAAACGTCGACCCAAGTAGCAAGACAACAACATCTGCTACAAAGTCGAGTGTGCAGCAGCGTGTGGGCAGTGAGACGAGCAAGCTTCCGAGTAAATATGTAAATAAAAAGAATGTTTCAAATCACGGTGAAAATAATGACAGTGTTAATAAAACCAAGGAGAATAATCAAACGAACTCAAGAAATGTCGGTGGTATTAAACCGTTAAGTGGTTCGAAAATCCATCGGAACACCGCTTTGAGTAAAACGAGGAACGTTCCCAAAAGTTCCGCTGGTAAAACCTCCTCTACCAACCGATGCCCGTCTGATAATGATGGCCCGACCATTGACGAACTGAAAGTAGTGAGCGAGCTGAATGATAAATTCCGGCCACGTTCTGATTCCGAATCCAGCCACGCTAGTCATTCATCGTTCTGCTCCCAACTGTCCACATCTTCCGTCAAGTCTTCCATATGCCTTCCTAGCTCGACAAAAAATGGACTCGGTAAAACTAAGAAAGCCCTCACCAGTTCGTGTTCCAGGTTGGCTGTGTCGAAGGCTGAGACAAAAATGCAGAAACAACCGTCCAAGCTGAGTAAAACCGCATCGTCCACAACAGTGACAAGGGCAAGTAACTCTGCCTTGTCTTCTGCGTCGAGGACCACCTCTGCCCATCAGACTTCTCGCTTACGCTCTAGCCTTGGCACGGAAAACTTACAAAGAGCCATCAGCACAGGTTCCTTACAAAAAGCAAACAGTAAACTTAGTATACCAACGGGTCGTTCAAATCTAACGACGTCAGGAAATAAGGCAAGCGGTTTGGCCCTTAAATCAAAAAAGGGAGCCAGCTCAACCTCCGACCTTTCTGCTAGTAATCGTACCTTGAATAAAAAAGCGACCGGTCAGATGGTTTCTCCGGAAAATTTGTCTATTAAACACCAGGCGTCGTTGGGCAAAAGTTGTGAGAATCTTAGTAAGAAACAGTCTTCTTCGTTACAAGCTAGCTGTGAGAACCTCACTTCAAAAGTTCGTAGTAATTGCTCTTCTGCCTTATCAAATCATGCGCCCGAACAGAGGTCCAGCTTACCACGCAGCAAAAAATCTAGCCTGTCTCGTAGCGCCAGCAGCAGTAACAGCAGCCTCGTCCAGCAGCGAGAAAAATCAAGCAGTTGCGCCTCCCTGGCTAAAGACCAAAGACATGCCCGGCTCAATGGCAGCACTTCGTCACTTCCAACAGCTGAAAAATCCGACAATAAACTTCAAACAAACGCCCGCCAGAGTGGAGGGACAGAGTGTAAGCCGACAGGAATTGCGAGTCTGCAGGGAAGCAAGAACAGCCTATCGGATAAATCTCAGCTGCAAAAAAACGCAAACAAAAAGGCGTCAACCACACCTGTGACGTCAGATTTGCTTGGTAAGAAGAAAACATTGCCAAGAGCAACTCGGAACATCGGGGATCAAAGAAGATCATGCTCAACAGCGGCAACACCTGGATCCAAGTCCTCGTTTGGGCTGAGAAAGCCGAAATCAGTCGAAAATAAAGTGAACAAGGAAGCCAGTAAGATTCCCGAATCAAAGTCAAAGCCAATCAACGCTAAGACGTTAAATGTGAATGACAGCAATAAGACAGAACTAGAAAACAGAGCTGAACATTGTGTCACTGACAACATCCTCGAGAGCGAAGACTCTTGTGACAAAACTAGCGAAATCCTGAACGACAATGAAGAAAAGTTGAACGAAGACAACACTTTAATGAAAGGAAGAGTTTCCAAAAACTTTGCCTATGACGATTACATGATAATAACAGATGCCCTCTCCTATGAAAACCTGTCCGAGTCGGACATATGTAACGGTGACTCGGACAGAGAAGATAGAACGAAACACCTCCGGTCCCCGGACAAGGGTTTGCTAAGGAGTAACCTGTCCACGTCTTCACTGGATATCAGTCTCCATGAAGACTACGTTAGCGAAGAGGCCATTAGTTCCAAGTCTGTAATGAATGGTACTGACCATTTTTATCAACAGAAGCAGGAAGAATTCCGACTAGACCCTCAGAGTGGCACCAATGGCAGAAAAAAGGATTATCCTATTTCTCACCGAAAGATATTCGAAAAGGAGAAGGAACCGGTGGTAAAATGTAACTTATTGAACCATGATGTAAGTAAAACTGATCTATATTCAGATAAGGCGACGGATATATACACATGTAATCTTTCGGATTCTTCTTATCAGTATCAGCAGCAGCAGCAAAACAAACAGCCTTCTCCTCCTTGCCACCAGCACAATTATCATTCTGAACAGTCTAAAGAGTTTTGGTCTGGCCCAGAAGAAGAAGAAGAAGGAGAGATAAAGAAGAAGAAGAAGAGACAGGGTGTATTCCAGGGGCAGAGACTGAGACAGCGAGAAAGGAAGAGTGTTTATAGTCCAGAAACAGATATTCACTTTGTTAATGACAGAAAGAGTGTTCTAGCCACCAAAATCAAACAAGGAGAAATGGAAGAGAAGGGGGCAGGAGAAGAAGAAGAAGAGGAAGAAGAAGAAGAAGAAAAAGGAAAGAAGAAAGAAGGTATAGAAGAGGTGGTACCCATAGTAGGTTTAAAGTCAGCTGACATTTACAAAACAGTAAAGTCAGGGATGCCAATGCCTCAACTCAAACCGCCCTTAATTGGCCAATATCAACAGCCAGAGAACATCATTAACAGGAATGAGCACACAGCTACTGGTGGCTGT
Organism: Idiosepius hallami; assembly: GCA_034780655.1. NCBI lineage: Eukaryota > Metazoa > Mollusca > Cephalopoda > Idiosepiidae > Idiosepius > Idiosepius hallami. Next base: position 543,125 of record JAUZSX010000017.1, on the reverse strand, counting down.
AACCTAGTTAGTACGAAGGGAAGTACCGTTAGGGAGGTGACAGAACCCCCCACTGAAACAACTGACTCTACAGTTGCTAGCAGAAAAGATGTCGGCACTAGGCGACGACGACTTGTGGGAGGTTATGAAAAAGAGAACTACCCCGTCCACCACGAAACGGCAATAGCTACACCGACACTGGCACCACCACCCACACACAGAGGAGGGGACAAGGCTGGTTTATTTACACAACTTGTTGAAGAAAAAGAGGCGGACTCGTTTGAGTTTAAAATTCAGTCGAGACTGGATGTCGAACCGATCGCATCGCTAGCAGAATGGACTGATGTTTGTGATATTAACCAAAAAAAAATGACAGACCCTTTAAGGGTGCAGTCAAAACAACTGAAGTTCGGTACTACCCTCGCTGGTTCCATCCCTGCCTGTGACGGTATTCCCTGTGATGCAACTGATGAAGACAATGCAGACGAGGTGGAAAACTCGACGAAAAAGGAGAATAATCTACTGATGGAAGGGCCAGCAAGTTCGGAACTTGTTACCCGGGTGAGGGACCCGTTTCTGGCCTCTGAAATGGGCATTCTGGGTGGACAGATGCTCAGTCCTTGTAGCAATGATAGCAGCAGCTTTAAAGACACAAGTGATGATGTAGTCACACCACTCAGCGATGTTCAGGAGGACTTTGATCGTGACGCGCAGCGTTCTGATTCTGAGGATTTTGATAGTGACTGTGAACACAATAACGAGGTGGATTCCAAACGTGCAGAAACGGCAAGCGCCATGGGAGAGAGTGATTCTGGGAGTGTTGTAATAGAGATTGAAGATAGCCCTTTGGAAGCATCTGTTGGTAACGAAGAAGAGGATATTATCATTGAAGAACAGGATGACACGTCGGAAGGGCGGAATTATAACGAGAGGAACAGCAGCTTTGAGAGTGATATTATCATGGGCGAACGACCCATTGTAGATGCTGGGGAAGACCTGGCAGAAGTTACTCTAGATGGAACTGAAACCCAAAACCTTTGGCTGGCCTTGGAAGCTGAAAGTCAATACGATAACATGACGACCTGCCTCACCATGGAAAATATAGCTGAGCCGGCTATTGGCGAAGATGTAAAGGAATTATTCAATCAGTCACCAAACGTAGAAATCAAAAACAATTGTTCGAGAGTTCATGAAAAAATTCCACTGAAGAAAAGCACTTTTTATAAAGAGATTTCATCGCAGGAATTTGATGTTGATTATCCTGATCAAGCAGAATCGGATATTGAGGACATATCCTCAATGACAGAAAACAATTCCAACGATCCAGAATTTTCATCTTTGGATGATACTTCCACAGACTGTACGGAGACTTTGCTAAAGTCTTCAGTTCTTGAGATTTGCAAAGCAAATGATTCCCTGCATATGAAGAGTCCCTTCGGGGTTACCGGTGTAATGGCTGATAATTTCAAGGGCCAGGCCCCAAAAGAAATGCTTGTCAAGATGGAATCACAGGATCTTTACTTGCCTGACGTTGACGTCAATTCAAATGAGGATGTCCTGATTGGGAAATCTCAAATTTCCAATCCACACTACCAACATCAAAATGACAGAAACAAGCAGACCTCTTACTATGATGCCTCATCAGAGATCACTCTGGATGACAGTAACTTTATTCTCTTAAAACCAGAAAGTACCACCAAAAAGTCAAAAGATTCTAATGCCCAAGATTTCACTCTTCGACAACTCCAAGGAACTCTCAATTTAAGGAAACAGCGAATTCTTGAACTTTGTGGACAGGCTGAAGGAACTCCTACCAAAAGCCAGAAGTCACCATTTTCTTCGCCAAAAACAGTTCCAAGAACAGGAAGACCTACAAATCTGAAGAGTAGTACTGACACTCTTTGTATAAGTCCCCAAAGTCTTAGATTAAGTCCAAGTCCGACGAGACGGGAAGCTTGTGCCGGCATCAACGCTCTAAACTCAAATTTTGATACAATTCAAAGCAGTAGTTATAATTCGGATGATCAGAGCTCCCCAGTGAAAGAGAGCTGGATTAAACATGAAGGGAAATGGAAAAGAGGTTACATCCTTGATGATGGAAAATGCATCCCTACAGAGGAGTATAAAGAGATTAGATCACCCACGTCTCCAAACTGTGAAGATATCCAGAAACCCAGCAAGCAATATGAGGATAAAATGAATGCTGGTATTCACAAAATATCAGGTTTGTGTGAAAGACCAGCCAATATAAATGTTGACAAGCCTGGTGATTTAGAAGAGCTTCCTGGTTATGAAGAAGCCATGACTCCAGTGGCCAGAAACTTTAAAGATATACCTGAAAGGTTACTGTTTAATGCAAGTGAATTAATAAGCGATGATGATAGTACAATAGATGATGCAGAAAACGACTGTGTCTTGCTATTAAAAACTGAAAACAGAATTGAAACCAGTCAAAATAAACATGACTCTGTTGATGGGACTTTTATCATAAATAACACGGTGGTTAAAAACGAGTCTTTTCAAAATGAGACAACAGATCTATTAACAGATCTAAAAGATACTGAAAGACGTGTTGATTCTGATTCAAAGCAAGAACGCATGGATTTGCAGTTAAAATTTGATCCAGGACAGGCCGAAAAGAAATCCTTTTCACCTGAAATTGTGGATGATATACCTTTTGTTGATATGGATTACACTGACAGTTTTGGTTTACCATCCACTTCTAATACTCAGGAACCCTATTCTCCAGACATCAAGGATGTAGAACCTTTTAGTGCAAAGCAAGAGCAATCACCCAAAGAGGACAGCACCAAAGAAAAAACTGATTCTGAGGATCAACCGTCTCTTGAAAGTTCTTGTGTAAAACGGTTATCTGCTACTCGGCCAGTAAATTTGGATGTTATACCTTCTGTCAAAATGGATGTTGAGCCAGACACTGAACCGCAAACCGTGGCTCAAGGTCATTTGGATGATTTACCTCAAGTGGATTTTGATAAAGTGTTAATCAAAGACTCAACTCTTGAATCTTCTATTGACTTGGAGAATGAACCATCAGTTGAGCCAGATTCCTACATGGTTTGTCTTAGCAAAGATGATACAGTTCCTGCAGAAGGTGAACCAGTTGAGGAACAGACTGATATAAAAACAGATCTGCTAAATGAACGACTTGAGTCTAAAACTGTGAAAATCCAAGAAGAAAGAGAAACATTCGCAGAATCATTAGATAAAGAATTAACAACCAAAACCGAAAGAGTGGAATTGGTTTCTGAAAAGGAGGATGGTTGTCTTGGGAATGAAAACCCCAAAGATCCAGTTGCTGGAAATCAAAAATTAATGACGGTTTATCCTGAAGAAATCGAGATTTTACACCACGAATTGGACAATGAACAAGCGGAAGAATGTGACACTCCACCTGCAGATTATATCTGTCATTCGTACGACGGTTCTGGAACAAGGACTCCCGTCAATGGACAAAGCCTTACCCCCGTTGGCTCGATAAACACTCTTTTGGACAAATCTGTGATTGGTCAGTCAAGTTTTCTCAATAAGAGACGAGAAACCAAAGGCCATCAAGTTACGAGGCCGAGCCATTTTGAAAGGGAAATATGGCTGGGTCATACAACAGATAAGTTGCAAAATGGGGATGCAGATGGCGAGGAGGAGGACTACGATAACATGCGGAAAAATAGATTGTCCCGGTTGCAAGCCACTTCAGAGTTGCACAAGTCAGACCAAGATTTAACAAAGGTTGGTTCCCTTTGTGATGAGATTTTCAGCATTATTGATTCCCCTAATCTACTGCATGGATCCTGGAAGACCATTTCTAGCGAGAGCTCCTATGATGATGCTAGCGATATGAGTTCAAGTCAGATGGAAAGTGACGATGGAAACAATCGCTATTCAGGGAGATTTTCTGGAAATTCTAGCTTCTACCGAAACCAGAGCGGTAGCAGGTCTATTTATGCCAATATCATCCGTTCTTCAATTCATGAAAATTCCGATTCGGAGTGCTCGGACTACCAGGATTCGTGTATGATGACAAAATCAGCTCAAGATTACGAAAACCTGAAACGGACTAAAGAGAAAGCTAATAACAAATTAAAAGGACGAGGATATTGGTCGGATGAGAATTCTCCAGATAGCCTTTTGTCCGCGATTGATTTGTATTCTGATGCAAGCGAATTTGCACATGCTTGTTGGTCCGATAGGAGTACCTTTGGCAATGCTACTTACCAATATTCATCACCCCACAAGTATAAAAATGATTCTTCTACTTATGTGGTAAGTTAAAATTTATTTTTGTGTTTTTTTCTGCATGCTTTCTATATACAGCATGGTCCTTAAGCCCCTAGTCACTCATATATATTAAATCTACAGAGTAGTCCCCATCACCAAATCTACATTTAGTCCCCATCATTTTCAGAACACAGTATATGTCTCCAGGTTCTATGTGACATTTATATATATATATTTCATATATATATATATATATATATATATATATATATATATTTATTTAAAAAAATTTTTTGAGGTACAAAATTTACACAATGTTCTTGTGGTGTATCCCCCCCCTTGGCCTTTTAATTTATTTTTACTTGTTACAGTTTTTACCAACGATTTTTCTTCTGATTAGATGTTGGTCGAAAGGGCCTCGAGGCATAACTTATTTTTAATATTTTAAAAAATATATTTATATATATATATATGTGTGTGTGTGTGTGTGTGTGTGTGTGTAAGAGTTAACTGGGATCTATGGACTAATGGACTACACTGTAGTTTAAATAACTAGAAATTAAGGGTT
>JAUZSX010000017.1:503491-518305 GCA_034780655.1 Idiosepius hallami | reverse complement strand
TGTCTGTCCTCTCTGATATGATATGGGTTTGTTTTGTTTTGTTTCTTGACATGCGTCACCGTACGACAGGTCGCACTTAAAACCCAATGACAAAACACACACACACACCCACGCAGTCACTGGGCATTTAATGCCGGAAACTATTTTCCTGCATTAATATTACATAGTCTTGGAGCAGCAAACATCTGCCAAGATGCTGCTATCATCATAGATTTTTATTCATGTTGGCCCTCGAAGGGTGTGGATATAGAGCACTACCAAACTTAATTTGCAAATAATTTTTTTTTTATATTAATGCTAAAATGTTTTTTTTTCTATTTTTTTTCTTTGCTCCCATTCCTGCTCGTCTATAGGGTTGCCGTCTCCTTCAAGAAATGAAGCAGATCCCATTGGAAGGATTTTTGCTCACCCCTGTACAAAAAATATGCAAATACCCTCTTCAATTAGCTGAACTCCTAAAGTACACCTCGACAGAACATCCGGACTACCAGGATGTGTGCGAGGCCCTGGATGCCATGAAAAAGATTGCCTGTCTCATCAATGAACGAAAACGAAGGATGGAGAGCATAGAAAAAATAGCCCAATGGCAGGCGACAGTTGAAGATTGGGAGGTAAGTAAGATAAGCACTTCTTCAATTGTTTATATTGGGCAGCGACAGTGGAGCATTGGTAAAAGCCTGGTCAAAACTATGACTTTCACTTTAGCTGCCTCTGGCAGATGGGGCTCGTTAACTCGGGAGAGCAGCTCATCTCGGTGAAGGTTAACACTGAATGTAAAAAGCCCGGATAAGAGCATGTAAAAATGGCCTTGTGCTAAACTTGGGTTGGTGCTCACCAAGTAAATATAACATTATCATTTATTGCTCATCTAGATGAAGGGTAACACCGGATGTAAAAAGCCAGAGTAAGAGCACATAAAAATGGCCTTGTGCCAGACTTGGGTTGGTGCTCACCAAGTAAATGTAATATTAAATATTGTTTGTAAATTTAAAAGTTTGAGCTTTTGAAGCCTTTTTTTTCAACAAATATTTGTGATTGTTTTGTTTTTTTATCTGAAACTACTAGAATATCTCTCTCTCTCTCTCCCTCTCAAGAAATTTTGTTAGTTATTTCTCTTATTTTCATTATTATTATTATTATTATTATTATTCTTTTTTTATTATAGGGTCCAGATTTACTAGAGACGAGTTCTGAATTAATTTATTCTGGAGAATTAAGCAAGGTCAATTCAAGTGGATGGACCCAGGAACGATATTTCTTTTTATTTGATCATCAATTAATCTATTGCCGGAAGGTATGGAAAATTTAATTTTGTCTTAGAGAATTTTTTTTTCTTTTTTTAACTTTAAACATTTTTTTTTTTCATCCCCTTCTTCTTTTCTTTTCTTAAATTTAAAAAAAAAAATAAATTTTTTAAAAATTTGGTCTTTTTTTGGAATATTTCTTCTGGTGTGTGTATGCATGTCTCTGTGTGTGTGTGTGTGTTGATATGCCATAATACAAGTCGTTCAATGAAATTCTTTTTTTTTTTTTTTGGTTCTAATATTTTTTTACCCTGTAGTTAAGCTATTTTATAAAAAAAAATATTTGGTTTCTTCAAATTTTTTTTTTTTTTTTTTGCTTATTGTTCTAAGTTCCAAGATGTTTCTAGAGGTTGATATGCCGTAAAACCCCAAATCAACCAATCAATCAATCCAAGATGTTTCTAAAGTTTCCTTGTTTTTTTTATTTCAGGATATCTTAAAGAAGAATTCTTTCTCATTTAGAGGACGAATATACTTAGACCATAGCAAGATTTCTCAAGTTGCTGATGGAAGGGGTAAGAAAAAACTTTGTTTTTTTTTAGCTTTTTCATTAAACTTTATCAGGCCTTAGGCGGCAAGGTGGAGCATTGGTAAAAAAGCTTGGACAATGGAATTGTATTACTCAAGTTCAAATACCAGTACAAAACCATTCCATCTACTCTATCTTTAGCTGCTTTGACCAGATGGGGCTTATTAACTCTGGCAAATACTTCCTCCAGTTGAACATTGATTACAAAAGACCCAAAATGTCCTCCAGGTTAGGGGTTGAGCATAGGGCCAACAACTCTTTCTCATGTAAACAAGTATCCTACGGAAACAGCAACAGAGAAAACAAGGGCTCCATATGCAGTTTAAATGCAATAATACAAAAATACAAGAACTGGTCCAAAATGACCTTGATTTTCTGCAAAAATTTATTATGTGAGATGAAGCCCATTTTTATTTGAATTTTAACAAACAAAATTACAGATTCAAACTTTTTTTTTTTTTTTTTTTACACCAGTGTGAGAATTTTCCTGATAATTAATGGTAGCTTAGGTAATTTTTTAGTTAAAAAATTACAATGTCTATTTGGTTTATATGAAGTGAGTTTGAAGCCCAAAGATTTTCAAACAAGGTTTCAATATGTACTTCAAATACAAGAACTGGTCCAAAATGACCTTGATTTTTAGCGGAAGTTGATTATGTCAGATGAAGCTCATTTTCATGTGAATGGATTCGGTAATACACAAAATTACAGATTTTGGACACCCTGTATCAGGGCCTGGAATAAAAAAACAAATAATTTGTGAAGATATGGTGAGAATAGAGTATACTCACTATAGCTCCATTTTTTTTTTTCGTTAAAGAAAAACAAAACTTTTATGACAGCAAACTAGATTTTCTCCCCCTTTTTTTTTTTTTACAATTCATTATATTTTCATGGGATTATTTTCAAATACTTTCTCACTCTTTTATGTGTAACATTTCTTCTGAAAAAAACATATTAAAAAAACAACAAAACAAAACTAGAGGCTCCAGACCCTTAGTTGATGATTAGAACCTGCTGTGTAACACACTGTTGTTTCAATATTCCCATCTTTGATGATAGCTACCTACTTTTAGTTTTGTCTCATGTTGAGCCAACAGATTAAATTAATGACTTTTCACATTCTTTAGTACAAACTACTTTAACAAAAAATGCCACTGCAAATTTCTGTCTCTCTCTATTTTTTAATCATTCACCCCAAGAAATAACTGAGATTAAATAAATGTTAAAATTTAATATGATAACTAGGGAAGGCAGCAAGGGTGGAGCATTGGTATCAGACTAGGGAATCGTATGATGCGAGTTCAAATTACAGTCAAAAACCATTCTATCTACCTTTTGTTGATTCAGGCAGATGGGCCTTGTTAACTTGGGAGAGTACTCATCTAGGTAAAGGTCCTTCAGGTTAGGGGTTGAGCATAGGACTAGTGAGTCTTTCTCATAAAAACAAGTGTGCTACAGTAACAGCAAAATAAACTAAATTTGTTGCCCAACGCACAAATAGGTGTTATAGTTGATGATATAATAACGAGGGCAGTGACTTTATGCTTTTATTAAAGAATGTTCTCGTTGTTACTTGACTATTTTGCAATTTTACTATTTCTTTTAATTCTGAAGTTATTTCTAGGGCTAATATGTTTTTATTAAAGAATATTCTTGTCAATGTCCTATTAGAATATTGGCAAGAAGCTTGGACTCTGAAATTGTAATATGCGTGTTCAAATCCCAGTCAAAACTATTACATTCCCCTTTAATTGCCCCGGGCATATGAGTCTCATTAACTCAGAAGAGCAACTCATCTAAGTGAAGGGCAACACTAAATGCAAAAAGCCCAGATGTAGAGCACATAAAAATGGCCTTGTGCCTAACTTTGTTTAGTGCTCGTCCAAGTAAATATAATACTCAACAGGAGTCATTAAACCAAAAATAATGCAACAGTGAAAATATTGTCAAGGGAAATAACTCTTGTAAAATTTTCAAGGTCTTCAAAAGTAATGTTTTTTTTCCGTCTGTCCTTATTTTTCAGATGCCCAATTTAATGTTTATGTAAAGAATGGTTGGAAACTGCACGACGATAAGCGAAACAAATCCTTTTTAGTTTTTAGTAAAAATGCCGTCGAGAAAGATCGATGGTTAAAAGCTTTTAATGAAGAACGGAGAAAAGTTCAAAGCGACCAAGAAAATGGTAAGAATTGAAACACCCTTTTTTTTTTTTTTATTTACTCAAAACAATTTGGGATCAAACAGACATTCTTTTTTTTTATAAATCCAAGCTTTATTCATTTGATATTGAGAGAATATTGTCTTTATATCCATCTGTCTATATATCCAATTTGTCTGTCTATCCATCTGTCTGTCAGTCTATCTGTCAGCATTCTATCTACTGTTAGCTGTCTCCGGCAGATGGGGCTCGTTAATTTGGGAGAGTATCTTATCTAAGTGAAGGACAACACTGATTACAAAGGCCCAAAAAAGGTGCTCCAGGCTGAAAGTTCAGTGCAGGGTTAGCGACTCTTACGTGTAAAAAAAAATGTGTTCTACTGAGATAGCAAAAAAATTTGCTGCCCAACGCACCAATGGGTGTAACGGTTGATTATTAACAGCTGAAGAAATTATTTAATTACTGTATCACAGCTTATCTTAAAGGGAATGCTGGAAATGTCCTCCATTGGCATTAAGACATTATTTTTTACTGCACAGCAACTTTTCAGACAGCCTGTATAAAAATGAGGGAAACAGTTCGAAAAAATAGATATACAAAGACAAAAAACTTGTCTCTTGAGAATTAGTGTAGCAACGTTTTTGCCGCCTGGGTCGATTGTAAGAATTATGCACCTGGACTATTGATAAACCAATCTAAAAATATTTATTCTCATGGAACTACAATCAAGGATTTAATTATATTCAACCTAAATATCATTTTCATTGGACTGATGATACACTTAAAAAAAAAAAAAAACATTATTTCACTCATTATTCCTAAAACATACCACAACCTTAAAAACTCACTGTGGTTATAAAATTTCAGGTTTTTTTGTTAGCTTTTATACAATCATTTTTTTTTATATGATCTATTTTCAATCCCTCAAAATGCTGCCCTATGGCATGTGCTGCCCTGAGGCGGACTGCCTCCTCCCTTGCTCTTGAGTGCATGTTTTTGTCAATAAAACTGAATAAGTTAATGCCATTTACTCATTTTTGCTACTGAATTTGATTCCAAATCATGTACAACTTAAAGATGAACATCGTGTGTAAACAGAGCAGCATCTTAAGGAATCAGAGGCTGCGTTAGGGTTAGATCTTGGTCTAAATGTAGGGTAACAAGCAATTATCAAGTCCCCTACTGTAATATGATACCTACCAAATGCAGTATCTATAGAACAAGAAGGTGAAATAAATACATTGTAGCAGGTAAGAAATTTGTATGTATCTAAAGCTTATTAGTTTGTTCAAAAAGTATGTAAACACTTGATGGACTCCGTGTCTAGGCTTATCTACCACACATGCTCTATCGCTGAACAGAAACCACGAGGCAGACTTTTGAGTTTTTTTCTTTTTTGAGTTGGGGTGGTCGATATGGCCCAGTAGATACGCAGTTGAACTTCAGAATTCTAGTATGCAAGTTTGAATCCAAGTCATTCCATCTAAAATGACATGTTGACTAATACCCTTGGGAAAGGTATGAATCCTATCTTCCCTCCAGCTATGGATTAAATAGTGAAACTTGTGTAATTCAAAAAAAACAATGTGCGCATAAAATTGTATTTATCGAAAAGTAATAATTGTTCTAGGCATTTAAATGACACAGAAAGGTTGATATGCCATTAAACACAAAAAAGCAAATACTTATTTGAGTTAGGCTAATAATTTTTTTCCTATTTGAAATATATCACTGTTCAAAGAATATCAATATTCCTTGAAATTTTTTTTTTCTCTCTTTTAATACATACACCAATATAATCAAGTCTTTTCAGACACTGAATTTAACTAATTTTTCTATTTTTTTTTTTTTTTTTTTTGTGTTCTAGGTTTTACCATTCCTGCAAACTTGAGAAAATCCTGTGTTCGGAATAGTTTTAGAAAAACACAACCTGAAAAGCCCAAAGGTTAGTTAAATGGAAATAAGATTTTTAACTCATTTGGGTTTCCATTGTTTTGGAAACAAAAAAAAAATATAAAGAATCACTAAAATTTGGAATCTTTTTTTCTAATCTTCTTTTAATTTAGCATGAAAAGTTTTTAACAAAATTTACCAATTAATTCTTTTTTATTTTAATTATTATTATTATTATCTATATATTAATTTACTTGACCGATGTCCATCCATCCGGTGTCACAAATAACAATCATCATCAAAAACAGTAATTAGAGAGGAACAAATTACCTCCCATTTTTATTCACTCTTTTTTTTTTTATACAAAAATCATTTTATATTTGTATTTTATTTTGTGTTTTAAAAATTTTCAACCATTGTTGAATTTCCACAGGATTTGCTTATTATTATTATTATTATTATTATTATTATACCAGAAAGAAAACCTGAAAAAAAAAACCAAAAAACTTTTTCTTCTCTTTTGTCTCTCAAAAATTCTTATAGAAATAATGAGGCAGAAATCTTCTTTTATATTATTCAAACTGTCCAATGTCTGTCTGGTGTCACAAATAAGAATCATCATCATCGCAAACTGTAATTAATCAGACATTTTTATAGATTAAAATATTTATATTTTCAGCCATTCAAAAAACCTCTGTTAGTATCAAACATTGATAACTAAATAATAAATCAGCATCTAAAGAAGATTAAAGATATTATTATTATTATTGTATTATTATTATTATTGTGTAACCGTATCATGAACCAGTTGTTAAAGCGTTTGTGACACTTTTGAAAATCTAAGGAAAAAAAAACTTATATTAGATACATTTAAAATGAGTTCTATTGCTTGCAATAATCTCCAGCATTCTCCAAGTTTGTTTTCTCTGTATTAAAATATTATAAATTCTTAAATTAGGGCTTTTTTTTTTTGTTAATTGCATTTCAATTTTCCATGTAGTTTTTTAGGTGTTTTTTAAATTTTATTTTAAACTCATAATTTCCTAATTTTAAATCTCATAAAATTTTTTTTTCTTTTAGATATTGTCATTTTTCTTCCATTCTTTTTCATTATTTCTTTTCAGTTATGGCTCTGTTGATTATTATGTTTTTTTTGCACCTAATCTTGTTTTGTTTGCACTCTGACTGACAATAATAATTTCATATCTTTAAATGTATTTAAAATGTTGTTACTCAAATAAGTGTTTCTCAAAAAATTTATTGGAATGAAAATAACCATAATGGTTGACATGCTGTTAAAAACAAAACCCAACCCCACAACATTATTTACAATGGCTTCTTTTGACATTGTTAATTCCCAAAAATGACTCTCAAGACTAGCATTCCATTTCATATTTAACAAACATCTATTTGATTGTTCTGAAAGTTTTTAAACTGCCAGTCAGCAAAGGCCGTTGACTCCATGTCTGGGCTATCACTAACATTGAGCATTTTATGTGTAGGCAAACTTACCCTATTTAAAATGTGTAGCTTAAAAATGTGGCCTTCCATAGGGAATAAAAACCACTCTCAGTCAATCAGTTACTTCTGGGACAACCTATCAATCTTCATCTCATATAATTAGGACTGTGACAATATGCTTTTATTAAAGAATATTCTTGTCACAACACAACACGTACGATCAAGTCACGTTGAAGACACCCGTTTTGGCCAGATTACCAGTTAAGCAACGCAGAGCCTAGTACTAAGATGGGTGACAACTTAGGAATATCAGGTTCTGTTCAAGGCAGGTCAACTGTTTGTGGTATGATCAATTGAGCGCATTCGAACTGATTAGTAGGGCTATGACAATATTCTTTTATTAAAGAATATTCTCATCTCAGCTCTAGTTGTTACTTGACTATTTTGCAATTTTACCATTTCTTTTAATTCTGTAGTTATTACTAGGGCTGTGATAATATGCTTTTATTAAAGAATATTCTTGTCACAGCCATTCTCGTTAGTTGACTATTTTGCAATTTGACTATTTCTTTTAGTTCTGTAGTCATTGCTAATAAGTGTTGAATTAAAAGAAATGGTCAAATCACAAAATAGAATATTCTTTAATAAAAGCTTATTGTCACAGCTCCACTGATTAGATTCATTCATGTTATTTGTTTTAAAACATTCCTATTTTCCTTTTTTGGGGTTGGAAATAAATGAAGTATTTTTGAAATCTTTTTTTTTTTTATTGGTTTTAAATTGTTTTCTTTTATGGAAACAAAACCTGAATGAATAAATTTCCTTTTTATCAAGAAAACAAATGAAATGTTAATTAAGGGTCGTCTTTTGTTTTCCATGATGAAATGAATCTGAATATCTGATTAGTGTAAAATAACTTTGCTAACTGAAATCTCTTATTTCAGAGTGAAACCTATTTTATCATTTGTGCACTTTACAAGGTTTGATATTTATTTAGTATAAATAATGAGACGAATTGGTACAACCAATAAACATAATAAACATGTGACTGATCATTTGCTTAATGTATGCAGAACTCATAAAATAGTGCCAGACAGCTGTTTTGATCTAGTTGGATCTCATCAGTGACATACAATGTTTTAACTTTTTAAATCTCCAGTGGGATTCAATCGTGCAAACCATGTCATGCATATCCATAGTGTATCTGGCTTACATGATGTGGATGGCATGATCGAATCCCAAAGTTACAACATTGCGTGTCTCTGACAAGATCCAACAAGATGGAAACAGCTGTTTAACACTATGTCGAGGGTTCTGTATATTTGTTGCAAAGGTTTGATATGTCACTAAACCAATAATCTAATTGTCAAACTCATCACTTTCTTCCGAAATATCCTTTCTCAAAGTAAGTGTGTGTGTGATTGTTTGTATGTTTTAAGGTTTTTATCAGATCCAAATAATAAATAATCCTCGCACAGTTTGAGAAAAAAACAAAAAACAAAATGCCTTAAATTGAAAATAGAAAAATCTTTTATGCAAATGTTGTACTGTGATTTCAGGCAAATTCTCTGGCTGGCTTTCTCGGAAAACTTCCATATGGTAGGTTATTGCATGTGTACAAGCTGATCATTATTCTAGTGTGTGAACAGATGGACACAAAACATCTTTGGGGCTGCTCTTTTTAAATGCCACATGGTGAGCCTGCAGTGCAAATAAAAAACAAAAATCATAACTAAGCCATAAAAAGAATTGAAAAAAATAATGTGTAAGAGGCATGCAGCCTAATTTAGGAAAAAAAAAACCTAAAAAAAGGAAAAAAAAAAAATTACTCTCAGCATAAAGGCATTTGCAAACAAACACACAAAATTGGTGATGGATTCAGTGAATGTATCTTGTTGAACTTTTAAACTTTTTATTTTTCAGCAATCAGATTTAAATCTAAAAAAACCTTAAAGCCAGATGACCTATCATCTTTTTACATTTAATTAAGCATTTCTTGAACATTTATCACATTCTATTGATTGCGGGGGTGGAGCAGGGGTAAAAAGCTTACACTCTGGAATCATAATACAAGAGTTCAAATCCTAGTCAAAACCATTTAATTCATTAGCAGCTGTCTATGGTAGATGAGGCTATTTAATTTGGGAGAGTAACTCCTTTAGGTGTAAGAGTTTTACTGATAGCAAAAACCCAGGTAGTAACTCATTTAGGTTAAGGACAACACTGATTACAAATCCCCAGGAATTTGATGAGCATGTAAAACTGGCCTTGTGCCTAACTTGGGTTGATGCTCGACCAAGGAGATATATCCTTATCTAGGAGCAAGGCTACTCAGATTACACAAGGCCAGGGATATGATGAGCATGTAAAATTGGCCTTGTGCCTAACTTGGATGAGTATACTCAGTCTATGAAAGAACTAAACCAATACCAGTGTGTTAATCCGCTTGTATTTCTATAGGCATTTATCTTATGACAAAGATTCTGTTTGTCAAAAAATTAAGTATAATATTAACAAAAGATTCATTCAACAGATTTTATATTTAAGCTCTTCAAAGAAGAAAACTAAAAAAAAAAATATTAGTCTTAAAAAATTCAAGCAATAAAATACAGATAAAGACTTGAATTTTAATTCAATTATGCGTTCAAAATTGTTTGTGTCACACCCCTATTAGTCGTATTGACTAAATGGACTGTACCCTAAGGTCACTTCCGGGTAGCCAGGCTCTGCTTACAAAACCAGACTGCAGAGAGAACCCGGTGAATTATGGTCATAACCCTTTTGTCTTTAAAGTGGAGCACTGGATCCATTCAACTTTTATAAACCTAGGTATTTAATGGAATACACTTGTTATTGTGCTGTTCAAACTTCTTGTTGTATATTCCAACTAACCAACTTACTTGACATCAAAGGGCGGTTAATGTGGCCTAGTGGATAGGCAATCGAACTTTGGAACCATAGTATTCATGTTTAAATCCAAGTTGTTCCATATACATTGATTTATCGACTAATACACTTGGGAAAGATATTATCTTCCCTCCAGCTATGGGTTGAATAGAGCAACTTGTGTTATTCAAAAAGACTGTATAAAAATAACTTTTATCATAAGAAATTGTTCTCTGCATTAAAATAACCTAAAAAGGTTGATATGCTGTTAAACACGAAACAAACAAACTTTACATCAATAGCCAACAAGGATGAGGGTCAAGGGGTCAACTGCTTTCGAACAAAAATAAAATAACTTTGCTATTACCAAACAAGGATTAAAACATTCTTATCCATGAAAAGGTCTGCAAATCCTGAAGATGGACTTAAAAAGGTCTGCAAATTCTTGGGATAAAATCTGATTCATAAATAAATTTTAGACCTTGAAATAAAGACTCTTATCAGAAAATTATAAAACATAAAAATTAAAATAGGTAGACAAGAAGTGTCTATTGTTTTTGATAAAAAATGCCTAAATTAAAAAAAAAAATGCTACTCAAATCTAACGCTTTTTTTAAAAATGTTTTTTTTGTGTGTTTGCTCTTGGTTGTGTTCTTTTGCAAACTGCTAAATGAGAGTGTGTTTGTTGTGTTCTATGTTGTTTTAATTTAAAATCAATGTCATCACCCCCAATCCTGGTAAGAATTTCCTAATAAACTCTAGTTATCCAAAACAAGGTTAGTTGATTCCTTTCCAATTCACATTGCCCTTTATTAAACCTTATAAATGTTATTTCATCACTCAGGGCTCTACAGACAAATTTACTTTTAGTCGATCATTGACAACTATTTTTATTTACTAACCAAATAGAAAAGTTACTAGCCATACCTATATGTTAATTCACTTTATGGTTATGAATAAACCGATAACTCAAAACTTAGTTACTGTTTAAGAAAATATAATCCATTTTACTTTGAATTACTTTTTTTTTGCATTAAAATTAGTTGAATTCATTTATGTTGTTTTATTTTCTGTTTCATCATTGTTTAAATAATTTGACTTTGCTTATTTATTAAAAAAGTAATAATATTAAAGGTTAAAAAGACATTTTTCACTCAGTATGTGAAAAATTTTCAATGAAAAAAATAGTTGCCAAAATTTAGGCATTTTATAATTTTTAGTCACCACTTGGGGAAAAAAGACTGGCAACTGTAAGTGTTTCACTCGTAACGTAGAGCCCTGTTACGGAAGTAGATTTTAGAATAGAAATCCTTTCTAGTCATTGTTGTTGTTGTTGTGATTCACTTGAAAACAATTCTTGCCAAAACGTCTTTTTGTTATTTGAGATTCTTTTTTTTCTTCAATAACAAAACCAAAATAATTGTGCTAAGTCAAAACGTCCATTTGCAAAAAGGTCCAATTTCCATAAGGCCCATTCCAATTTCGCCCATTGACGAGAATGTTCAATTTTTTTCAACATCTACAGAAAAGGTGAAAAAAAAACCCATCCAACCAAAAAGACTGCTAACCAAAATATAAATTTCCTAACCCTAATTCTTCTGAATAACGAAATCATCTATCTATCTATCTATCGATTTCATTAAGTAATTAGTTTGATAAGAAAAAAATTGGACTTTTTTGCCATTGGACAATTTTGCATAATTGTACAATCTTTCGTGGACATTAAAAAAATTGGACATTGTTGTCGATGGGTGAAATCAGAAATTAGACCTTTTTGCAAATGGAGGATTTGACATGAAACCAAAATGATAACGACTTCTGTTTTTGTTGCATTTTCCATTTATGGTCTTTAAAGATTAAAACCAATTCAAATTGATTTTGTAAACAGTTTTTAAAAAAAAACATTTAAGATAATCATAACTATTTTGATTCGTATAAATGGTATACTAGTTGAACTCCTCTACATAAACTAGTTGGACCCATGTAAATGATACTATTATTGACTAACTGAAATTACATTGTACTTATTACTAGGGTTGTGATAATATGCTTTTATTAAGGATTATTCTTGCCACATATTTTACTATTTTGTTATTTTATTTTTTTTAATTTTTTACTTATTAGTAGGGCTGTGACAACATACTTTTGTTTAAAATATTCTTGTTACAGCCTTTATAACTGGTGTTGTGACAAGCATATTCTTTAATAAAAGAATATTTTCACAGCTCTATTCATTAATTATGATGGGTCCAGCTAGTGTACACTAGCTGGACCCATCATTATTAAATGGTACCATGAGTAAAAATAGAATAAAAAGTGTCTAAATGGTTTCAAAGCTTTAAATTTTTGGTAATAGTTAGTAGCCACTCATCTACTAATATGTATCACACTTTTTTTGTTAACTTTTTCAACAATTTGTGATCTTGACTACTGGGGAAGTCCATTTGGCCAAGTGGGTTGGCAGTCAGACTTTGGAAGCGTAGTACACGAGTTTGAATCCCAGTCGTTCCATTTGTGTTCATAATTGGACTAATACCCTTGGGGAAAGGTATGAATCCTCACATTCCCTCCAGTTAAATAGCGAACACTGTGTTATTAAAAAAAAGAAAAAAACTGTGTGTACAATGATTGTTCTCTGCATTAAATGACCTAAAAAGGTTGATATGCCATA
This sequence comes from Idiosepius hallami, assembly GCA_034780655.1. Classification (NCBI taxonomy): domain Eukaryota; kingdom Metazoa; phylum Mollusca; class Cephalopoda; family Idiosepiidae; genus Idiosepius; species Idiosepius hallami. Next base: position 505,400 of record JAUZSX010000017.1, on the reverse strand, counting down.
AAACACAAAACAAACAAAATTATCTTCACTAAGATGGTTAATAATTTTCCCAAAATGTGGACTTTAGAATCCTAATATGCAAATTCCAATCCTAGTTAGTCTGTTACTGAATTTATTCTTCATCTAAAAACCCATTTAAAAACATTTATTGGCTTCTTCAATCTTTCTTTCTTTGGATTAAAATAAAACAAAAAAGAATATTCACTTAAAATGTGTTAAGCACCCAAACATTTTGTAAATAAACAAAAACACTTCTTCATGGCATTAAATGACTTTAATTAAACTTTAGTTATTATTTCAATTTCTTTAAAATTCTAATGCTTTATATCAAAAATTAATTATTTCATAGATAAGAGTTAAAATTGTTTAACAAAAAAAAATGTTTTTTCTTCTGTTTTTAAAACTCACTGTTTTATGTTTCTTGATTTGTTTATTGTAGTTGTTCTTTTGTTAATGTTGAATTATCTCCCTTGATCTAATTCTTTTATGTCATCCATTCATTTTTTTTAAAATTTAATTTTTTATTCAAGTTAACAAAAAACCCTTAAAAAATGTTGATTTATCTCCCTTGATCCTTGAAGATTTATTCATTATGTATTTTAGAAAAAAAATTCTTTTTATACAAAGAAACAAAAAACCCTTCCAAAAATTTGACCTTTTTTTTTTTTGTCAAATTTTAAATTTTTTTTTTTTTTTTTTAAGTAACATTTTTTGGTTATGACCTGAGTGTTATTCAAATCTTGTTCTGTTACATTCATTTTTGGAAAGTTATGGAGGCCCATAATCTATAGCAATAGAATAAATTTTTTAAAAATTAGAACGACTACTGTTCTGTCTATAAAAAACAAAAATGTCTTTTGGTATCGAATGATGAATGTTAAAACATCATTTAACAAAATATTTTGTTGGATTATAAAAAAACAATAAATAAGAAAAATAGGTGGGGGTGGGATACGCAAAAACATGGTATAAAAACATTCTGAATAAAAACACCCAGATTTTTAATTACGGAAGCCCCAAATGACATATATGTAATCCTGGACATTCATCCTGCATGCATTATCCATATTATGCAGTCTAATGAAATTACAAGTGGTTTCAGATAATTTTTTTAAAAATCCAGCATTAAATAAGCCACAAAGAATGTTATATATAAAAAAAAATAATGAAATACAGTTTCTAATTTTACAATTCATTTATTTTACAAACATTAGTGTTATTAGTAGAGTTATTAAAGAATATTCTACTTATTACTTGACTAATTTGTGATTTTACTTTTAATTCTGTAATTATTAGTAGGGCTGTGACAATGGTATCACTGAATAAAAACATAATCACAGCCCTAGTCATTAGCAACTGATACTTCACCTAAAAAGCTGTGCAAGCGAGTTGAAAGCCAAGGTGGAAGTACCGGAACCCTGACTAGTCATCATCAAGACTGCATCATGATGATGATGAGTTATTTAGCTACTTAACTAGTGTTAGTGTAGGGCAAATGCTTAATATTGTATGTCATTAATAAAGCTAATTTGAATTCCTTCTACTGTTATAATCTTGAGTCCTGTGCCATTGTCCTTGGTAAAAACACAGGACCTTAGTAAGATGAATCCAGTAATAGTGACAATTTATTCAAAAGAACAGTAATATTAAACCCAACTATAGTATTAATTAGTAGCAGTCAATCACAGCAGTGTCTGAATAGTAGTATTAATAGTAGCAGCAGGTAAATCCAAAAGCACTTATGGCAGTGTGTCAATATTTTGGGAATTTGGCAAATATAAGATGTTAAGTTAGTTATATAGAAAAGATTGGCAGCGACGGTGGAGCATTGGTAAAAGCTCGGGTTCTGGAATCGTATTACGCGAGTTCAAATCCCAGTTAAAAACCATTACTTTCACTTCAGCAGCCT
>JAUZSX010000017.1:484128-498618 GCA_034780655.1 Idiosepius hallami | reverse complement strand
AAAACATAGAACATAACTAAACTCAATAAAGGACTGAAAATTAACTGACCTTAAATAACCCACAGAGGTTGATAGGTAAAAAAAAACAAAAACAAAAAAAAATAATGTAGGAAAAATTAAATGTTTACCGACAATATTTTGAAAAATTGACTTATGAGAATGATATTTATATTAATATTCCCGTATGTACACATCACAATTATTTTTCACTCTGTTTTCTTAACAATAATTTCAAATAATATAAACATTCAAGATTCATTTTTTTCATTTTAAAATTTTGCTTTTTATTTTCTTCAATTGATATTTTAAACAAATTTCTGTTGATAATGCCTAACGGCAAAATGTACAAATGGGAATATCAATATAAATATTTTTCTCAATTTTTTAAAATTAATAAATATACAATATATATAAAATATACATGTATTTTTTATATATATCTTATTTATCTTATATACACACACACATAGAGGCATGCACACATATACATGTATCCATACATTTTGGTGATAATGATAGAATTTGGGCAATTTTCAGCTAAGATCAACTTAGTTTATTCTTTTTTGTTGAAGCAAAATTATCCAACAATAATAAGTTATGGACATCTCTATTATCAAGTACCCTAAAAGATGGCACCATTATTAAATACCCTAAAAGATGGCACCATTATTAAATACCCTAAAAGATGGCACCATTATCAAATACCCTAAAAGATGGCACCATTATCAAATACCCTAAAAGATGGCACCATTATCAAGTACCCTAAAAGATGGCACCATTATTAAATACCCTAAAAGATGGTACCATTATCAAGTACCCTAAAAGATGGCACCATTATCAAATACCCTAAAAGATGGCACCATTATCAAGTACTCCAAAAGCACTGGACCAAACATTTTATCTTTGGTAGTTTAAATACTTGAAATATAGACAAATGGTGAAACAATGAAAGATGTGCCTCAACCTTTATTTTTATCAAATATTGTTCTAAGCAAAACTGAAATTAAAATCTAATTTGAATTTTTTTGGTTTTTAAAAGTTAAATTCTTTGCATGCTATTTATTGTTTTTAGTTTTTTTTTATTTTGTTTTCTTTTATTTTTGCATGTTTTTTTGTCTGTTTTGTTTGTGGCATGTGTATTTTCTTTTTCTGTTTATGTAGGGAACTGGAACAATCCTACTCCCCGATTGTCCCCCTACCTGCATGGGATAAGATTCCTGTCTTCAGTGAGGGCTGCAGCCGCCGCCAACCGTTCCTCCGCAGAGACTGTGGACAGTATACCAAATAGCATTCTTACTCCAGATAATCAATTAGCCTTAGCCAAACAGGGTTATTATGATTCTTTTCCTTCCAAAATTGAAGAAGGACCAATAATAACCAAAGCAACCACACAGACAACAAATACATCAAATATCGCCTCATCCACTTCAAGTCAACCTCTTTCGGCTTCAGAAAAACGTCAAAAATTCAAATCAACTAAGATTTCGCAACCATGGTCTCTTATCATTGAATCTGAGGGAAACCATGATCAGCCTCCCAATGAATATCGGCCTTCAACAAGCACTCTTGCCACTAGTATAGACTCTTCTTTCTCTAGTGACAATGTTGACCGGAGTTCGGTTGGTCACCGAGCGTCTGTCAGTGAACTCAGGTGGTCTTATTTAAATAATAAAAGCCGAGACAGTGTGTCAAGTACGTCTAGCATTAGTCAATCTCGTCAGATTCAGGTATCAAAGTTAATGAATAATGAAATGGATGATGGCGATTACCAGGTAGAACCCAAATCCCCTCCACATTCAGGAAAAGCAAATGCCACAGAAGATGTCTTTTTTAAAGAAGAAATCACACCTGAAGTACGACCAATGGATTGTCCCGATAGTTTCTCCACAGATTTTAACTCAACATCAATGCAGACAAGTCCAAAAGATTCAAGTTGGGAAGGTTTTTCGACTGTTAATGTATCCAGTGAAGATTGTTTATCCAAGCCAGTTGAACAATCTACACCAGAAAAATATGTAAATGTTTATTCAGGATATCTAGCAGATGGAGAAGGGAGTTACGTGGAACCTTTGATGACACAGCAAGGGCAAGATCTTTATAAAGATGCAGCGCCCTCTAGTGTTGAGCTAGAGGATCCAAATGCCAGTCATTTACCTAGAGATGTCAGTGATTTGGAAATGTCTTTTATTCCAAATAGCATCTTAACTTATGATGATGAAAAAGTGAGTATTTATTTTTTTACTTCTATCTTCTTGTAGAAGAACTTTGCATTGTTCTAAAACAAAGATGAAACGTAAGTTCACTGTAGTTATCACAGTTTAAATCGTTATTTGCCATAATTTGCTTCCTTTCTCTCTTGTTCTAAAATCTGGAGAGTTCCTCCTTGCTTGGTTGTTTTGTTTCTATTTAATTCATATTAGAAATTACATCTTTTTTGTATTTAGATTATTTCTCTACTTTTGAACTACTTTTTGCATTTCTATAGGGGTTTCTTGTTCTTGCTCATCTAAGGACTACAGAGATGTCTAGCTATTAGTCCGTTTCTTCCTCATATTCCTTTTCTATATGTCCTTCTTGCTTGATGTCATAGGGAAAGTTTTTGTCATCCTTCCCTCGTTGTTGATATTTTGTACCTTCATAATTCTTGCAACATTTCTTAAAATATGTTTGTCATTTTGTGTTATAATGATTGACTTGCTCTGACAATCTTTACTTCCCATTTGTAGTAAATCAACTGCTGTCAGTTTATTATGTTTGCTTTGTAGCTTAATATTTTAATGTTTTATGTTGGTTTAGCTTTTTTTTGTGTGTGCTTTGTCTTTTCCTTTTTGAATCTTTTTTTGTAAGCTTCATTTTCCAGCATCTTTTTTTTTTAAATCCTGCCATTTTTACATTCATTTCCCATAAATCGTTTGGCCAAGGTCTCTTCCTGTCAAAGCATGTGGGTTCTTTTGTTTCTTCATTAGGAATTCTTCTCAATGCTCCTCCCAATGTTTTCATTCTGTGTTTATAATCCAAATAACTTTCAGCTTGGTTGCAAATTAACTGTTTGATCTTTCCATTGAAGGGAGTGCTGCCTTGCAATTCAGTTTCAGATGTCTTTTTCTTTACAAAAATTATTAACTTCTGTTTACCTAAACTCTTCTTCTTTATCGAAACTAAAAACTTCTGTCTTTGTCTTTTTATCTCATGTTTGCTCTCCTCTATCTCAACATTATTTTCACTTCTTTCAAGAACCGCCCAAAATTCACTTTTTTCTTGTCTCTTCTCTTTGAATCGGACTCAGTGGTATCTAAGAAGACTCAAACTTATCTGCCAAAAACCTCCTACAACTGGCCAAAAACCTTCTACTCCTTTTAATAGCTGTGTGGTAAACATAGAAAGGACTTACCTTGCAAACGAGCAAGGATATGTCTCAGCACCAGGCTGAAAGAAAAAAAATAAAAGAATGCTAAGATGTCTGCCAAAGGTTTTTAAAGTCTTTGGTCTTGAATCAGTCTCGGAAAATCTTGTACAAGTGTACTTGATTTGCATTTCATACATTATATAAAGCAGGTCGCTGGAGGGTTGTTGTCAGAAGCATTGCAGATCTGTATATGGTGAATAACGGCTGTGTGATTCGTGTGTGTCGCGACCGGTGAATTACGACCCCTCCTAACCTTGGATTTACGAACTTTGCTTGATGTCCCCAACCAGTTTTTGGAATCAGTGTTGCTCTTGTTCTTAGATGAGTTACTGTAACAAGTCAAACAGCCTCTACTTCTGTTATTGCCCTGGGGTGGATAAGGAGTTGAAAGAGAGGAAAAGAGCCATTGGGATGAGGTCACTGAAAAAATAGTTTACTTAGTAAATTACAGCAGATGTTTGTATTGTTTTTGTAAGGAAAAAACTTGGTTGATCTGTTCGATTGAAAAGGTGATTATATGTAAGTGTTTCATTTAACGATTGAACTGATTATATATTTCATGTTTCATGTTTATAATATGATGACTTTGTTGTTTGTATTATTGTTTATATCAAAGAGTTTATCAAAGTTTACTCTTGTTCTGTTGCGTCTAATGATTTAAATAAATTTTTTCTATACTTTTTTATGTAAATTCTTCTTTGAAATATTGTTTTCTCTTGTTTATTTCGCTTAGGTTCAAGAGTTCCAGGAGAAATCAGCTAGTCAAGAGAAAAGTCGTAAGTAACATTAAATAAAACAAGTCCTTGGTTTATATCTATATATCAATATAATGTAGGTTTTATCTCGAGGCACAGGCAACTCAAAAATAGATCTATAGTAGAACAAAAAAGTGGTCATTTGAAATTGAAAATTTTTATTAATAATAAATGTTATCATTTTTTGATAATTTCTAAAGTAATTTATTTCGAAAAAGCCACTAAAATTAAAATGTGTATTAAATCATCCAATTTGGCTTGAAATTTGTAGAATTATTTTTGTAAATATTGAATCCAAGAAGTGTTTTGTATTCGCTCCATATCTATAAGCTCAATATACAAAAGCATTCTTTGAAATCTAGAGGAAAATCTCAACACGACATTAACATGTCATATTCTGGCACTGGCTATAAATTCTCAATCCATGATTTTATAGTAAAATATAACAAGAAACCTGCAACAACTGCTGAAACAAATTAAATACTTTTTAATTAAACCATCCTAAAAAAGAACTACCAGAGCTCAGAAAATCATGCAAAGAAAGTGTTTTATTCATATTTAGATAGGACACTTACACATAACTCACTTCTTCTCCCTAAAAAAACAAATATCCTTCTGAATGCTTAGCATGTCAACAACCTTATAATATCAAACACCATCTACTTGGCTGCAATGACTTCAAATATATTTGTCAATCTCTTAATAATCTGAAAGTCATTTTTGAGAAATTAAACCTTCCCTCATCCTAACCCTGCTATATAAAAGATATATATAACCCTGTTATATAAATTATATATATCACCCTGCTATATAAATTATATATATCACCCTGCTATATAAAATCCTACCCTGCAATGTAAAAAGAATATAAATCCCAATCAAATATCTGACTGCTAAAAAAGTGACTTTTGATTTTTGTCTGAAATGTTTTAATTCAACTTAACTTTAAAAATGAACTTCTTTAGTTAAATGTTTTTAAGTCATTGCTAAATTATAGAAGTGAAATGAATTTGTGAATTTTACCTCCTTATTTCATTTCTTTAAGGCAAAAATTATAAATACTTAATGGAAATTGAATTGATTTCTATAATAAGGAACATAAGATTTTAGACTTAATCTTGCTAGCTGAATATATTAAAAAGTTCTCATAGCTTTCCCACTATTAGTGAACAATGGCTTTCTCTGGGGTCAAGTGACAATAAGTCTTGTTGTGAACTCCAGCCTATTCTTCTCCATTCCAATACAATGATGAAGTTGTTTAGGATTTTATTGATTAAATAGAAGGAAATTGGAGTTAAAAAAAGACGTACTTGATTTGTAGTTGTACCATAAGTCTTTGACAACTAGAAATCTTTAAAACAAAAGTCCATTAGAAATTCCATTAATTGCCTAAAAATGAATATGAATTTCAATGAATGTTGATTCTGGTGGTTTGTATAAATGTGCTTTTTATTTATGCTCTATTTTGAAGGCCTTTTTCCTTTTTTTTTCCCTTCAAACCTGTTGGGGTCGATTTCTTTCCTCTGTCTAGGCCTATTATTTTAGTAATGATCACTTAGACACAAATGACCCATTGGTGAGCAAAGTAAATGTTTCCCACCCCTTTATCTTACTAACCACCAAACATTATGGATTACCCTAAGTGAGTGAGCACAATAGTCATTTCTGATTGATTGTGATTACTGTCTCCAAATAAACTACTTGTTTATCCGACTGACAAACACACAATTGACTGCTTTTGGGTTGTCACAAGTTTATTTTCTTTTCTTTTTGGTTTTCATCTTATTTTTTTTTTACTGATTCTTATCTTCAATACATTTGGTCTCTTTCTTTAAATGTGTTCTTTCTATTTTCAGCTATTATATGTAGATATGAAAGTGCTCAGTCCGATAGTAGTGGCTTTGCTGAACCTGATCTTGTAGTTGTGAACGTCCAATTCCCAACTTTAGATTCCCTTTCTGTCCATCAAGTAAGTTAGACTTATTTCATTTATTCTTTATTCTATTATCATCTTAGTTCTTTTTTTTTTTTAAACAAAATCCTTTAATTGTTGTTACTAGTACAATTATAACTTCTTTCATAAATATTGTTAGTAGTGATACTATAATTACTACATATCTAAATATTGTTAGTAGTGATACTATAATTACTAAATATCTAAATATTTTTAGTAGTGATACTATAATTACTACATATCTAAATATTGTTAGTAGTGATACTATAATTACTACATATCTAAATATTGTAATGATACTATAATTACTACATATTTAAATATTGTTAGTAGTGATACTATAATTACTACATATCTAAATATTTTTAGTAGTGATACTATAATCACTAAATATCTAAATATTGTTAGTAGTGATACTATAATTACTAAATATCTAAATATTGTTTGTAATAATGCTATAATTAATATATATCATAGTTATTGTTTGTAATGATACTATAATTACTACACTCAACATTAAGATTACTGTTATGATTATTTTTATTATTTCTAAAGGATTTCAGTTGTGAAATGCTTTGTTTGAATTTTTTTTTGTTCAATGTTGGTTGTGGTTTTGGTGGAGAATACTTTTATTATTTTCATTATTATTTTTATTGTACACGTTTTATTAAAAACTGTTAGGTTTCTTGTAGGTTTCTTTATTGTGGTAATATGCCTGTGTTTTGAATTTGAATGTTTTATATAGTATATTTAATTCATTTTTATTGTATATTTGTGTATTTTGGTTTTATTCACATTTTTTCTATGCATTGTTTTTTTTTATGTTTTGTTATATTTTCTGTCAATTATTTTATTTTTATGTCTGATTTCATATTTTTTATTGAATCAATTTTTAAAGTCTTCAATTTATGTAAATTGTTATTAATACTAAACTAAATCCACTTTGTGATGTCCATAGAATATCTACAGAAAGTAGCCCTAAATTCTGAAGAAACGTATAAAAAATAGAATATTGGTAACTTGTTTGTCCATTGCACTTTTCCCTTCAAATAAATGAAATTAAAGCCTATCAATCTAAAGCTTCTATTCTACACTTTAAGTGTTAAAAACATTTGCCATGTTACATAGTGGACTGACTGATTATTAGGTAATCTTCTTTTGTGGTGCTTAGGGATTTACAATCTTTATTTGTTCAAGTCAATGTTATTCAATTAATTTTTTTTGAAGAGTTAAAAGATTGACAACAGCCATACAGAAAAAGAATATTTTGCTTCTCTATTTTCTGCGTCATTGTCTTTCTAAACAGTTTTATGGCCATTCAAGTTTAAAGCAAAAAAAAAAACTAGAAATTTTTTTAAAAAATAGTTTTAAACTGTATAAATTAATGATTTTATAAATGTTTTTTTTATTTTTTATTTTATTAATGTCTATAAAACTATATAAAATCTTTACTTTATCTGTTAATAACTTTAACAACAAAATTTTAAAATGGATTCAATTTTAAATCAAAGATTCTGAACTGAAATTGACAAAGATTTTGAAATATTTTTATTTGAAGGGTTTTAAAAAGTTGTGAAAATTATTATCATCTTCAGTTAAGTAAAAGAAATATATTTGCAAAATGCTTTTCTAGTTCAATCCTTGGTCAGTAGTTTTGATAATCCATGTGATATTGGAAATTTGAATTTGTTAAAGAAATATGTTCAGGGTTTGGTTGGAGTTGGTTTTTTAAAATGCTCTGCCTCTGTTATCATAAAAAAGTTGTAAGCCAAAAATCTGTGAAAAATCTCTCTACCAGTGTTTCTCTTTGGCTGACAGCCCCCCTTGTCTGTCTTATCATCTGTCTCTCTCTGCTCACCTGATCGTCTGCCTCTCTCTATGTATATCTATGTACCTCTATGTATACCTATGTACTTCTATGTATAACCTCTATCTATACCTATCTATTTACCTCTATGTATAACCTCTATCTATACCTATCTATGTACATCTATGTATAACCTCTATCTATACCTGCCTATAACCTCTATGTACCTCTATATATACCTAGACAGTTAAATCTATCAAGGTGTTGATTCATGATTTCCGTATATTTTGCATATAAGACGACAATTAAAGTTAAAAAATCATCTGAAATAATTAGAGGTCATCTTATACAACTGATATAAAAGTTTGACCTTGAATTCTATATTTTTTTATGTAAAATACATGAAAAAATCAGTATCATTTTGGTTGTAAAAAAATGGTTGACTACATTCACCTTTATTTTTCAATAAAAATATGTATTACAGTACAGGTAATTGTATTTATACTATTTTTATTCCACAACATCAATATTACAAATGAAACCTGTTCCATGTGCATATCTAAAACTTATGATAAAATGACCAAAAATGAAAAATTGAGAGCATAATAAAGTTAAAATCTTTAATGGAACAGTGATAGCATCATATTTACATAACCAATATTTGATAAGATACTGAGTATTACAATCTTTAGCATGGTTTTGTGGTTTAGCTGTTGTCTTATGCAACCAATATATGATAGATTTATGACAGTTTGTTCCAATATCTAATGGTCACCTAATATGCTAAAATATAGGGTTATGTTTTTCTTATTTCTTTATCAGGGCAGCTGTGATAGCTTTGAAACACTTGGTTCGAGTCGTTTACAGAGACTCAGTATAAATTCAGATACTACTATCAAAGAACTTGGTGATCATAGTCCGTACACATTTGATACGGACTTTATTTCGGTCTGTGATAAATCAACTACAACTGATATTCCTTCGAAAGCTGACAAGAAAATCTCCACTGAATCTGCAGAGACCAGTCACAAAGCAATACAAACTGATGCTCTTGGTTTATGTCGATGCTTGGCTACTTCAAAATATAAACCTCCAATGCTGGGTCAATTATCAAAATCAAATCCTTTAGGCAATCGATCAACTTCTTTGAACTGTTCTTCCATTCAAGATAATGCATTGGCAGGTATAAAAAACTTGACATCATTCGACAGTGGTTTCTCACCTTCAAAACACGAAGTGTCCGTTCTTAACCTTCATGTCTATGACGGAAAGATTTGGTTCTGTGATAACGACTCCGACCCAAGTAGTAAATGGAGTATTAGTGGAGGTCAGTCAACCTCATCTGTCCATATGTATGACCAGATAAACCACGAACCGCCCGAGAGCACAGAGTTTGTGCCTAACTCCATTTATGGTGAATTTGGTGACTTTTCTTTGCAAAAACAGATGACTGCAATGAACAGAAAATCCTCACCCAAAAACCAAATGAGCTCAAGTCATACTTCGTTTGATTTGCTCGATGCTGACCAACCTAAGAAAAGATCGTCACGCCTTAGCAATAAAGAACAAATTTGTGAATATAAAAAACTTTTAAAATTAACCAATCAGAGGTTTTCCTTTCAGGTGAGTATTTTACTTGTGTTATTTTACCTATCATTTTGGCATTTGATATACAATGAGGAAAAAAAACTATTTGCTACATACTGAATATTTTTATATTTTATTATTTCACACATTTGCAAAGAGAGATTCAAAACCAAATTATACCAATATAATAAATTATAACTAAATAAATAAATTATAATAAATAATCAATATTATAATAATGATATAATAATAAATGAATTATAACCAAATTATACCAATATAGAGCTTTTATCATTGCAAATATAGTGTTGTCCAAATATAATTCCGTAAAAAGATTTTTGAAAGAAAAGTATGAAATTGCTAGGATAAAAAGTATTCAATACAAAATATCAAATACATTTGCTCTTTTTTCTGTTGTAGAAACTCAGTATTGCAAAGTTTAGTTTATGTTTTTAGGTCTTTTGTAACTAATCTATAATTGAGATGAATGTCTTTATTGAATTGTAAAATGTTTCTGTAAATTAGAATCAGTTCTTTTTGTTAAATAGAACTTGGCTTTAAATTCTCTTTTTTTTGTTTCCTCACACTCTTTCATTCACAAATGCTTAATGTTATTTTGTAATTCAAGACTGGCCCAAATAATAATAATAATGACTTGCTGAACCTGCATGGTTATGCTAATTATTTTCCCATGTTAATAGAAGAGAATGAATAAATGCTAGTTTATTTGACATTAATTTTTAAACCAAAAAACTTCTTTAGCTTCTAAAATATATCTTTTTCAAAAACTGACCTTATTTTTTTGAAAAAAGATTTCCTATTAAAATTTTCTTTTACTTGTCCTGACATGTTTTTTTGCAATGCCAGTTGGAACGGAGATTTTATCTTGTACTTGCACGGTACCCAATGTCTTTATTTTCACATTTGTTTCAGGATTATGATTGGCATGTTTAATTGTTTCATTTAGATTTACTAACCAACATCAAAATGAATAAGAAATGGAAATCTAGGCATACAATATATATTGAAGCTATAAATTCAATTCAAAGAAACTCTAAAATAAATTTATCAAATCAAAAGATATACCTCTCTATATTTTAAAAAGTTGATATCACTCATCAAAAATGTTTATGTAAATTATTTCTTATCTTCACATTTATCTGAAGACATTAGTAAATATAACAAGTTATTCCTTTCAAATTAAAAAAAAAACATTAATTGAAAAATAAAATTTTTTGATACTTTATACTTTAATATCCACATTTAAATTTTTTTACTTCAAACTAAATACAATTAAAACAAAATTTCCATAATGTTTCTATGATGTTTTTACTTTTAATTTAAATGAATTTATTGGTGGTTTATTTATTTAATTTCTAGTGTTTTGTGAAAAACGTTGTTCCTATGTACAGTCCACATTTTCAAATTGATGTCTGGTGTGAACGACACATTGATGAAGTAAGTTATCACTCCACAACTGGAAATTTAATTTTAGATATTTAAAAAAGAAAAAAAAAGAAATAAAAGAAGAAAAAAATGTTATTTAAGAAAGCACCAAAATCCTTAACAGTGTAGAAGAGCCAAAAAGGTAGTAGTGGAAGTAATGGTGGATAATAGTGAGTCTGAGTGAATCCCAATGGTTGTCTTAATGCCTGATAGTTTCTTAGGAAGGAGAACATAACTCTTGCTGTTTTAGACTTAATGATCTCTTTCTAAATCTGAAATAATTGCTTAAATACACATTGATACAATATGTTTAAGTGATTTCTATTCAAGAGATGTTTCTCTTCTACTATATTATTAAATGTCTCTGTCAATTGCAGCAGCTCTTTAAAATATTTCAACCTGGTGTGTTGTCCTTCAATCTTTAACTGTTAACCTTTTTATATCTCATCTCGTTTTACTCTTTGTTTCTGATTACAAAAACTGAATATTAGACAACAAATGTTTTGTATAAAGTAAGACTGACTGACTTACTGACTTTTCATCACTCAACTATTATTATTTCACAGAAATATGATCACTTGACTTTTAATTACAAGGGTTTTTTTTCATCACGTGAACACTTAATCACCCAACATTGAGAACTTTAATCACCCCAAAGAAAAAAAATTACATTTATTTATGTAATTATGTTATTTATGTAATTGATTTTATTATCTTAAATTTTTAGGACCTTTGACAATTTTAGGGATATTTGCAAAAAATGGGTCTTTGCATATTATAAAGAATCATCATCCTAAAGGATTGAAAAAAAATGGAAAGAAAAATGGAATAAAAAAAAATCAAAGGAATTTTGAATATCAATTTGTTATGTAAATTATCTACAGAAAAAAGGTTATTCCAGTTAAATATTAATTCAGATTTGGAATCAAATCCATAAAAAAAGTTTCAGTAATTTTTTTTTCTTAAAGCAAAAAAGCCTAAAAAAATCCCTGAAAATCTTTAAAAAATGTATCACTTTCAATAAAAGCTAATTTCTCGTTGCTCTGTTTATAAACCAAATTTTTGAAATGTTAAATAAAAAAATAAGATTTTATTCTTTAAATCTTTTTGATTTTCAGCATTTACAAGAAGAGAATCAACTGATGCAATATGCTGTTCAACGATACAAATCTGATCTTCAAATCATGGAGAGCGCCTTCCTTACCGAGTTTAATCGAACCAATGGACTGCTCTCATATGAAGATACGTAAGTCTTCTTGATAAAATCAATATTTGTTAATATGAAGTCAAAAAAGGATAAGTACTCAAATGTTAATCAGAATAATACCAATTGTTTATTTTCTTCTCTTACAAATCTTCTTTTTCTCAGCTATTATTATTTTCCCCACTCAGATATTATTAAAAAGGCTCTAATCAATAACAAATTCCATAATTACATTGTAAATGAGGCCATTAGATCAATTGAACCAAAATAACAAACAACTGCACCACAAACAAACCTTCCACCTCAAATCAAAATAATATAATCAATTTCATAGAATGGATGACAAAACACTAAAATCTATTTTTTGTAATAAAATATATTTGATTGACATAAAAAAATAAAATAAAGCTATATATTCAACACAATCATTCAAAATAATTCCTTTCTCTTGATAAAACCAATTTAAATACCAATTAGGATTACCTTGGCCTTGTGCCAAACTTGGTTGGTGCTGCTCAACAAGTAAATATGATATTTCATATATTACCTGTGAAATGTCCCGAATGACCATATTACTCATATCAAACCAATAAAGAATTATACAATTCCATGATGTTATTAATTTTTCCATTATACTTTCAACACTTATATATATTGTTTGTGTCTGTTTCATGTTAAGATATTTCAGTTATAAAATAAAAATTCTGTATTAAATGAACTACAATCTTAAAAAAATTTCCTCTGAATCATTTAATCTAAGAAAAAAATTTTTTTTTTTTAAAGTTTGCAGATGGATGAGTTGTATGAATTATGGACAGATATTAGTTTGGAAATTGTTCACCTTGAAAGGCTTTTAGCTGATCGACAACGTCTCATTCGAAGAGGTGAATGTGAATTGACTACACTGACAACACTTGATGTCATCCAAACAGTAAGAAGAACTCATTTTTGAATCTCAAAATTATTTTGTTTAATTTTGTATCATAAAAATACACATTCAATGGCAAGAATAACCTTGTGTTTTTCAGACAATTTAATTTATATAATAATAATAATAAGAATGATAATAATGATTTTATTTTAAAACACCTTTCAATTTCTATTTTCTTTAAAAAGAAAAAATCTTTAAATTTGTGCTGATTTAAAAAAAAAATTTCTCTTAGCCACCAAAATCTGGTTGAAAAAATTTTTAATGAATTTTGCTTAAGATTTTTTTAAATTTAAAATCTGGGGATTTTCATTCTATCATATTTGAACTTTGAAAACTTAATACCTAGGTTTAAATTTCATGCAAATAAGGTGTGACAGAAATGTTTGGTATTGCTGATAACATTTGCAAGAAGTAGGGACACCATATTTCCATACTTATGTGTTCTATGGCAGGTTGCCTTCCATCAATTCAGTCATCAATCATGGGTCTGTGGTGGGAGTTCTTTCTCAGTTTTCATTTCTTGTCAGTTTTTACACCATCTGCCAAGAATTTTGAATCTGTCTTGTTCTTTACTAAGATGTGTTTGCTCTCAGAGCAATATGACGTTTGCTTGGTTGAGCACCAACCCAAGTTAGGCACAAGGTCATTTTTATGTGCTTTAGAGCTCAGAGCAATATACTGTGTATATAACTAGGATTTGAATTTGCATATAAGGATTTGCCTAATTATCTCATTGATTAGTTTTAAGTATTTTCTTTTATTTCATGGATGGAGGATCTCAAGGTCTAAACTGAGCACTAGATTTTATCTAGAATGCTTAGATTGTTCTTTTCATTATTGAAGCTCACAGGTTGTTGGTCTTCTTCTCCATCTGCCATTGCTTAAAAGTTGCATTTCTTTTGTATAAATGTGCTATAATGATTTAAATAATAATATTTTTTCAGATGATAGAAGTTCTGAAAGAGCAATTGTATCTGTTTCACATTAACAATGATATTGTTAAATCATCAACATGTGAAGAGACATCGTCACCTCCAATCTACCATCAACCCGGGTGGAAGGACATCTCTAGGGAAGTCCATGAGTTACGGCATCAAATTATGGGTCATGAAACATTACAAGCGATTAATCTTAAGAAAGCAGTTGAGGAAGTAAGATTTTTTTTTTTTTTTCAGATATTTTGAAGGATGAGTTTTGTCCTCATTTGTGTTGAACTAAAATTGATTTGCTTTGTTGGAAATTAATCATAGGAGTTTACTGATATACATCTTCTCTCTCATCCCTCTTTCTTGCTCTCTTTCATATATATATATATATATATATATATCAGGTGCCCAAGAAAGTCTTTGCCGATTTTTATGGAGAAAATAAAACAAACACAGTTTAATTACTAGGTGTAT
>JAUZSX010000017.1:456745-471597 GCA_034780655.1 Idiosepius hallami | reverse complement strand
ACATGGAACATGTGGTTTATTATTGCCTAATATATATATATATATATATTAATCTGTAGAGTAAGATTGCTTATATTTATATTTAGACTGATTAATATCAGTGATAGAGCATGTATATTAGTTAATCATAGTTACAGAGTCAACGGCCTTTGGTGACTGTCAGTCATCAGATGATGACCGAGCAGGCGAGAACTGACAGTCACCGAAGGCAGTTGACTCCATGTCTTCGCTTAACTGATATATATATATTCAAGCAAAATTTGTTAAACTTAATTGCAGTTCTATGTATATATGTAAAATAGCTATATCATAAGACAATAACTGAAAATTTTGACTAGCTTATAAATAACCGTTTATAAATATATATATATATATATATATATTTTTACACTTTTCATTAAAAAGAATTTAAATTTTTCTTTTCAATGAAACGTGTGTGAATAATCATAACATGCCCAAGCATACTAGACCTAATATATTTATATATATATATATATATATAACAACTTTCGGCTGTCACATCTTCAAGAAAACACTGGTTAAAAATTAAGACTATTTTCTTTAAAAGAGAAAACTTTTTATATAATTATAAATTCCCATTATTAAACATTGACAAATATCCGTATACGAGTTATCATTTCTTTGGATCTTTTATAAGATTTAATGTGAACAAAAATTCATCCATTGATTCTCTTGTTAGCCTAATTTATATGTGAGTGGGAGTCCAATGAACACTGGCTGCATGTAATTATATAAATTCACTGGTGGAGAAAACTCTGCAGATTTTGACATCACTGTTTCCATGGTTACTAGAAATTACATATCTACATTAATGTATCCAGCATTCTGATTGGCTGCTGAAGTTCACACGACCAGCTTTAAATAGAGACTGAATCTATAGATCTGCCTCACTATGGCTGCTTCTTTTCTGATGTATTCGGTTCTAAAATATTTTGAACATAAACAAGGATCAATTGATTCTTGAATCTATTTTGTACTCAGTTCTCCAATTCAATCTTTTTTGTTTTCCTTTATGTCTATTTCAATGTATATTACTTACAGAAATTACCAATGTTCCCATCTTTTGTTTTATAGTAAATTGGGCCAATTTTCCCTATGATTATACATGGTGTCCAGAAAGTTACTGTGCACTATAGGTATATAGAAATTTAAATAAACTGATAAACAGTAAATTTGATTAAAAAAAACATTCAGACAATACTATTTTTACTAAAAAAAAAAGGTTTTTATTTACAGTATCAGAGCTCATCTTAAGGGAAATGCTGGAAATATCCTCCACTGGCATTGACATTATTTTCTACTGCACACTAACTTTTTAGACACCCCTGTATGAAAAAAAAACATAAGAAAATAATTAATAAAAATAATAATTTCAAAATTTAAAGCAATCATAATCTTCAATTCCATTTGAAATGTTTTAATTTTCACCTTTGATTAATTAAATCTTTATTAATGTATAAATAAATGAATTTCTTATTAAGTCAGTTTTAATTAATTTAAATTATCAACAAACTCAGTTTCATCTTGAACTTGTAAATATTTTATTTTTGGCAAATAGAGTAGGTGTAAGTGTCTAAAAACAAGTACATTGTGTATGTATGTGCCTGTGTGTTGAGTTTAGCTACTGGTATGATCTGTCACTACAAGACAATGCTAAATGATTGTTTGCTAATGTAACTCCTGCTACTGCTGCAGTAGCAGTTGTAGCATTAGCAGCAGCAACATCATAAGCTTTTCTTTCTTTCCTTCTCCTTCCCTTCCTTCCTTTTTTTTCTATGGCAGTCACTGGCTGCTATCTTTTAGCTTGTAGTTGTGCTTCTCTCTTAATTGGATTCTCCCAAAATGGGTTAATCAATACAGTCATGGAAAGTAGTAGCAATAATTGGTGATTCGCTCGCTCGCTACACAGCCTTTTTCTTCACTATTGATTTCAAGGGGTTTCAGCTCCATCATAAAAGATGGCACTGTTTTACCATATATAGATATTCGCCATTGGCTCGTACTTACTCCATTGAAAATCTCTGCTCATATCAATAGATATCCATCGGACATAGTAAAAGAAAGATGCTGAGGACGCTCTCCTTTCCTCCTCCTTTTTGGTAGTATGAGCCTACTTAGTAGAAAACTGGATTTATACTTTAGACAAAACCACCACCACCACCACCATTTTCTTTTTTTACTATAATCACAATTAATACCACAACAATTACTACTAGCATTACTCTTTCATCTGTTGATGTCTGATTTTTAGCTCCAAAAGACTTGGCTGATATTTGGAGTTCTGTTTTCTGCTACTATCACTTTCACTTTCATACTGGAATTTTATTGAGTGAGAATACAAGTAGACAAGAAAAACAAGGAAAATATCAATCACGTTCCTTTAGTTCTTTTTTTTTTCCCTTCTATCACTTTTTTTTGTTGTTTTTTTCTCTTTCCCCCTGGATTTTTAAAATATTGAAATCTTTCAACTATGGAGACTATCGCTGGGGTAAATAGACTGGGTAAGCTTCTTTTTGATATTTATTTTATATTTGAAAAAAAAGTGTTTTTACAATACTTAGGATACATTTATTTATGGTAATATTTTCTGTTTCAAAGTTTATGAATTATTTTGAATGTTACCCTTAACCATTTACATGGCATGATGTTTTTTTAGATATTTATTTGGATATTTTTAATCAAGTAGAAACTGAGCCAAATTCTCTTACATTTTGTTTATTTAATTCTTAGAAATATCTATCATATGTCCCTTTTATTAAAACTAATGAATATCCCATTTTAATTTATACCAGTTAAAAAAAAGATTTTTTAGAAAAAAAATCTCTTTTTTTTCACTGGTATAAATTAAAATGGGATATTCATTAGTTTTAATAAATGGGACAAACAGTTTTTGTTGAATTTTTTTTCTTTTTTTTTTCATAAGAGATCTACACTTTCTACATGTGAGAAGATAGGGTGATCATTCCATAATAAGCTTATATTATTTTTCTTGATCTCTTAGTTAAATATGTACTTTAAATTAATTTTATTTTCTGATTTTGAAACATAAAATAGCTTTAGATTTTTCATGATGCTTTTTTTTGTTTTTTTTCCCATAGTTATGAATTATAAATTTACTTGGTGAGCAGCACCAACCAAGTTAAATACTTTTTATTATAATGAATGTTGTGTTTAAGTAACTTGTTGAAAAACTAAATATAAAATATCTACTTTTGCTATAAATTATAAAAACAAAAAAAATCTTTTGTAAATTTTTAGGTTACTTCAAATCATATTTTATGTTTTTTTTCTTAAATTTTTTTTAAATACATTTTAAATAAAACACATTAATTGATATATTCATTAATAGAGCTTAGCAAATTTTATTAGTCTTATGAATTGGTTCAAATGATTACAGTTTATAATCACACAGTGGATATATTTTTATTCAGATTTCTACAAAATATTTTCAGATAAAAATTAGATAAATATATTATTAGTATCATTTTTATAGATTATATCAACTAACTTCTTTTTTTTCTCCCTCCACCTGTATTTAAAACAGATTTCATTGCTGGCACTCATATCATTTGTTTCTGTTATTCATTCTGATCAATAAACCAAAGCTTGTTTAATAAAAACACCAGACACTAATAATCCCAAATGAATTACTAATAATCATTGATTTTGGTCAATTTGATAAGGTTAATTCCATCTTATAAATCATGTAGTCAAATATATTCAGAGGAAGATAGACATATCGAAAGAACTAAGACTCCATCATCTGACCTTGCTGTTCAATTGAATTGAGATGAATCTATTTTAGTATAGAACAAACTCAGTTCAATCTGAATTCGTTTATAGAATATTTGATATCCAGTTTTTTTCTCTTGTGTCAGTTGTCAAAACATAACTTATTCTTTTAATTGTTGAATTTTGTTATATATAGTGAAACACTCTACACTCCACTGAGCAGAATATAGAGGAATTTAAAAAAATCATTTTTCTTTTTCTTTAATATTTGTTTGTTTTGTGTTTAATGGCATATCAACCTTTTTAGGTCATTTTAATGCCGAGAACAATTACTTTAGATAAACATTGTTTTTTTATACACACAGTTTTTAATTAACACCAGTTGCACTATTTAATCCATAGCTGGAGGGAATATGGGGATTAATACCTTTCCCAAGGGTATTAGTCGGCACATCAACGTAGATGGAACAACTTGGACTCGAACCCACGTTTTACAGTTGCAAAGTTCGATTGTCTATCCACTGAGCTCTGTCGACCGCCTTTTTTCTTCATTAAACAATTTTAATTTAATTTTGTTTTGGTCATAATGGAAGAACCATTAACAATTTGCACTCTGTCAATGACATCCTTAAATTAGTTAAGAAAGAAAAACACATAACAAAATGAATATAGCTTCATATTATAAGAATATAAAAATATAGCTTCATATAATAAGAATATAAAACTTAGTATAACCATGTTTTGAAATTTTCTGTAAGACTTTTCTCTTTCTGTCTCAGACTTTGGAATCTTAACACTTGAGTTTAAATCTCAGTTCTTCAGTTTGCATTTACATTTGGACTAACACCCCTCCAGTTATGGATTGAATAGTCCATATTATTAAAAACAAAAACTATCGGTGAATAAAAAAGAACATTAAATGACCTAAAAAGGTTGATATGCCATAAAACACAAACAGAAACTTTCTGTGTCTCAATTTAGCCAAATAGTTATTATAGTAATTTTAAAAAGTTTGATTTTTATATATAAATCCTCCAGGAAAAAGTTACTGACTTCTCGATTTTCCTCTAGTTTGGATTTACTGCTCAAAATTTTTTCTTATGTTTAAATAACAGAATCTTAAATAATTAATATGTCAAAAAAGTTACTGTGCACTATGGGTATATAGAAATTTAAATAAACAGTAAGTTTAATTTTGAAAATATTTTGACAATACAATTTTTAGCAATAAAATGTTTTATTTATTTACTGTATCAGAACTTACCTTAAAGAAAACTCTGGAAATGTCCTCTTTTTTCATAGGCATTAAAACATTATTTTCTACTGCATAGACATTTTTTGTACACCCTGCATAACACAAAAATCTCAATAGCTTGCTATTTGTGAAATGTTTTATGATAGATGTGAATGACAAAAATCACATCATGAGCCTGATTTAATGGATGATATATAAGGTTGTCTCAAAGGTGAGGAAGGTTGTCAATAAATTTTTGATTTGAAGCTAGCTGAAAGGTACTCTCACCAGATCTGATATATAGGGTTGTGGGCTTATTTGTATTTCCTTGTAAACATTTATTCCATTTATTTAAAATAAAGGCAATTTTCTTTGCTTAATTCAAAACTGGGGATTTCACCACAATGGCATTAAATGTATTGAAACCTTTTCTACATTCACTAATAGAGTTAAAATGAAGAACTATTTTTATTTCAACTTAGACATTTTTTGAGCAATTCAAGTTAAGATTTGTTGGCTTAGAAAATCTTGTCTTCATTCATTATTTTTCTTTTATTCTTTCATATTTCATAAACTTGAATTTTCTCAAGATATTTATATATTTTAGTTGAAATGTTGTGAAATTTAATATAAATTTAACCCCCTTTTTAAATCATTATTTCTTAAAACAATTTTGGTTAATTGTAAAATGAAAAAAAACTTTTTTTTTTTTTTAAACCATTGTGAATTTCTATAGATTAAACATTTGAATCAATTAATAATTGAAAATTTCATTAAAATCTTAAATAATCTATTTGCTGTTCTTTGGGGAAATTACTCTCCTCTACTCCGTGAAGAAAAATAACCTCTTCTCCCACCACTTAGTTAAATGCCCCATGAAACATTAGGCCAACCTCCACAGAATATTAAATTGATATGTGGTTGCACTACTCAGGTGTTCACAGGAAGAAAGGGTTTATTTTATTTTTTTTTTCTTCAATTGTCTGCTAATTTTTCTCTTAAATATTTTTTTTAAACATTTGTTTTCCTGTTTGAGTAATAAAATCTAAAACAGAACAATTATTTACAGAAATAATGCCTTTGAATTTTGAAACTAGTTTAAGAATGAATACATTTATAAACCAGTAATTTAATAGTTCCAACCTAAGTCAATGATATTTCCTATAATGTCATCTACCAAACAAAATAATTATGATTATATAAATCATTTTAATATTTCTAATGGGAAACCCTCCTAGTAGGGTGTACTGACTTTTCATCACCCAACGTTTCATCATCTGTCTATTAATCATGGACTATTTATCACTAGACTTTTAATCACCTGTTTTTTTTCATCACGTGGACACTTAATCATCCCGAGAATTTTATTCACTTGCTTGCGGTAAAGGGTTAGACATTACTTGTGGAATCCTTTGGGATGATGATTCTTCATAATATGTGTAGACCCATTTTTGCGAATAACCCCCAAATTGTCAAAGGTCCTAAAAATTTAAAGTAATAAAAACATAATTACACAAATAACATTATTACATAAATAAATGTGATTTTTTTCTTTGGCATTATTAAAGTTATCAATGTTGGAGTGATTAAGTAATCACATGATGAAAATACCACGTGATTAAAAGTCAAGTGATTATATTTCAGTGATTAATAGTAATGTGGGGAAACGTCAGGTGATGAAAAGTCGGTAAATTCTTAGTAGAGGCATTTGTCATTTATAAATATAGATAAGTTCAAGGAAAGATTTCTGTTGAAAGTCATCTTTATTGACATTGATTTTATTGATTTAATACAATTAAAATTAAGAGAAAATCCTTATTTAATGTTTGTGGGTTTGAATTTTAAATTTTCTTGATTTTAATTTTTCTATTTATTTTTCTTTTTCATTATTTTTCTTTTATTCTTTCATATTTCATAAACCTAAAATTTTCTAAAGATACTTTTAAGATATTTTAGTTGTTGTTTTTAGATTTACCAACATTTATAAGTTTAACCACCTTTTTTTTTAAAAAAAAAAATCATTATTTCTTAAAACAATTTTGGATAATTGTAAAATGAATTGAAAAAAAAAAAAAAAAATTTTGTGATTTTCTATGAATAAAATATTTGAGTCATTTTCATTATGAAAAAATTTCTGATATTTTTCATAATCAATTAAATCTTAAAACAAATCATTCTACTCAATATATTATCTTGTCCTTAAAGTTTGTACATTTAGTTTGTACCTTACATATCAGATCTACCAGGTGTCGAAAAAGTTTCTCTGCAGTAGAAAATAATGTCTTAATGCCAATGGAGGGCATTTCCAGCATTTTTTCTCAGATAAGCTGGGATACAGTAAATAAATGAAATCTTTTTATTGCTAAAAATTGTGTTGCCTAAGTGTATTATGATAAAATTTACTGTTTATTAGTTTATTTCAATTTCTCGATTCCAACACAGCACAGTATTTTTTTGAACACACTGTATATGTAAAACACACACACACACACACACATATATATAAACTTTTTGGCCTGATGACGGCATAGCGAGAAACTGGCAGTTGCCGACAGCTGTGTCAGCACTCAACTAATTTACATGCTCTATCACTGATATTGAGCATTCTACCTATAAATTTAAGCAATCTTATCACTTAGATTAATATATATATATATATATGTATACACACACACATGTATAATATAAAGAGAAAGGAGGTTTTCAGAAAGGAAACATCCTACACAGAGAACTATGTAAGCTTTTATTGATTTATGGTTGCTCTCCACAAAAGAAATTGTGCTGAGATAAGAACAATCTCAATCTTATTTTTATTAGAAATTCTATTTTATTTATAGAACCAATTACTTCAGTCATACTTACTTTAATTTTTTGTCTTTTTTACTTTAACATAATCAGTTAAAAAGCCCCATAGATTTGTTAATCAAAACAAAGAGATACATTGTGTTTTAATTGTTCAAGTAAATATTTATTCATGAATGATTTCAATTAAATTTGTTGCGATCATATACAATCAACATTTTGATAATGTGATTAAGGTTAAATTTAGTTTTAAGTTATAAATCTTTAATTAGTTTTATCATTCCTTTTGGAATGTTTCAAATATGATGGGATGTGCAATTTGCCCAGTGGGTAGATTGTTGGACTTCAGAATCCTAATGCACAAGCTCAAACTCTAGTTGTTCCATTTGCCATCATAATTGGACTAATACTTTGGAAAAAGTATGAATCCTTACATTCCTTCTAGCTAAGGATTAAATAATGCACCTTCTTTGATTAAAAAAAATTGTTAATGAAACAAAGGAATGTTTAGTAAAAAATTATGGTTCTTGGCATTAAATGACCTAAAAGGTTTGATATGCCAGAAAACAAAGATAATGAAAACCTTTCATGACTCTCAATTCAAATAATTAACAAATTCTTTTGAGTACAATTTACTTTAACTATATTTTTTAAGGAATCATTTTAAAATTAGAATGTGTATTAATATTATGATAAAATTTTCTTTAAATATTCAGCAACTGAGCAGGACTTAATCCTTTGGGCCCTAAGACACCAATATATCAGCCCTGACAAGATAAGGAAAAAGAAGACACAACGATATTTTGGCTTTAATATGTTCTTCTAATATTACGGCTCTGAGTGATTGATAATTTTGATAAGTTAGGGTTCAAAAGTTTAAACCGGTTTAATATTTCCCTTGATTATGTGTCTAAATCCAAAATGAAAGATGTACATGCTACTACTTACTAGTTGTGAACTTATACTACCATATACAAACAATAATTATATCAGCTGCAGATTAGATTAGGCCGGTTAAAAACCACTGGCAACATTATGGGATTGTATTAATCTTCTTATTAAGAGAAATTATAACATGGGTCTTAAAATTCTAAACATTTAATTTGCCCACCTTCCCAACTCTCCTTTTTTATAATGTTCATGTGTGCATAGAGTGGCCTGCTCAACACTAAGCCACTTCTGGTTAATACTTATGTAGTGCAAGCCATCTATTTTTAAGCTCATCCACATTATGGTGGGATTACCGGATTAGTTCTCGATACAAAACTTCTAGAAAACTGGTTGAATGATCCACGATTGCCCAGTTACGAAGAAAATGTCAAAAACAGGACAAAATAAAAAATAGGATCAGTCAAGAAGTTAAAAGTAGTTTTTTTGCTCTTTGTCCTTTTTTCACACTCATTTACTTACTCACTCAAGCCTCTCTCTCTCTCTCTCTCTCTCTCTCCCTCTCTCATTCCTTCCTCTCTCTCTCTCTTCTCTCTCATTCCTTCCTCTCTCTCTTCTCTCTCATTCCTTCCTCTCTCTCTTCTCTCTCATTCCTTCCTCTCTATCTTTTCTCTCATTCCTTCCTCTCTATCTTTTCTCTCATTCCTTCCTCTCTATCTTTTCTCTCCTTCCTTCCTCTCTATCTTTTCTCTCCTTCCTTCCTCTCTATCTTTTCTCTCCTTCCTTCCTCTCTCTCTTCTCTCTCATTACTTCCTTCCCTCTCATTACTTCCTTCCCCTCTCTTTCTCTTACTCTCTCTTTTCTTTTATTTCATTATCCCTCTCTCTCTCATTACTCAATCAAGCTTCTCTCTCTTTCTTTTAATTACTATCTCATTACTCTCTCTCATCATTCTCTCCCCTTTTTCTTTCATCTCCTCTCTCCCTCTCCTCTCTCACCTTATCTCTCTCTCTCTTTTTCTCATCTCTGTCTTTAATCTTTCTCTCTTGATTCTCCTCATTACTCTCTCCCTCTCTCATCTCTATTCTCTCTCACCTTCCCCTTTCATCCCATATATATATAGCTCCATAACATATTGTATTTCCCAAGTTAAAGTGGATCTTCCTACAAATACAAGCAGATATTTTCTATATTGATTTTATGGAAAATATAATGAATTTTGTGTTTAGGATATCTTAAGATATATTTGTTTGTGAAAATAAATATCAAATCCTTAAATAATGAATTATATAGGGTTTTACAAAAAGCTGCTGTGGAGTAGAAACTAATGTCTCAATGCCAATGGAGGACATTGCCAGCATTTTCATCAAGCTGTGATACTGTTAATAAATAAAACCTTTTTATTCATTAAAAATTGTATCATCTAAATGTTTAAAAAAATGTTACTGTTAATTAGTTTAATCATTTTTTTTCAATTAAATGCCACGTATAGAGGCTGTGCAGCAGGTGATATATGCTTTACAGCCATTAGACTCATATTATGATGTGCAGGCAAAGATGAGTGACCTGAGTCAGAATGCTTGTACTAGAGTGTGTAACAAGGACATTTTTTTATAGTTTTATTGGTAGTCAGACAGAGTCCCTTTGCAAGGCACGGTCCAACAAACCATTGGCTCAGTCCATCCCTGGTTTGATCCTCAATCTAATATACTATTTAAACTCTAATCGTTGCGTTTGAACGGGTTTTACGTCCGGTTTTGAATTTATGAGTATGCACATTGCTAGATCAATTAGGCATAATCTTTCCAGAAGAAAATATGAAGTTGAACTGTGAACACTGGTATTCTTAAATGGTCACCTAAATAACTACTGGCCAGGCTTGACGTTGTTTAACTTTGGGGATCTGACCGGAACCATTGTCTCCAATGCTACCTGACCGTATAAATCATTTCAGGATTTTAGAATTCGTGATTCTTGCTTAAAAAAATCTTTTTAAACACTGAGAAGATACAAAGAACCGTTTTTGAAATAGAAAATAAAGTAAATGAATAACAGAAGTTCATCAGTACATCTTCAATAATAATAGAAGTTTGAACTTATAAAAATTAATGTCACACAAACTTAAAAAAATGTGCCATGATAAACTTATATTCTAAAAGAAAAAAAATTAATTGTTTAGTAAATTGGGCAAGATAAAGGTTAAAACTAGATCTAGATATGATGTCCTATCTTTCTTAAGGATTGTAAGATGGTTCCTAATAGGATTTAAATCGCGTTTCCAATCTCATTGTCAATGTCATTAATAATTAGGCCACCCACATAAAAGCAATGATGACTCTTTTTCGTTATAGGTACTTATAGACAAATACATTCAACATTGGTAATAACACCCACGGATAAATAATTTAGAGATTTTCTTGTGGGTGATAGTTCTAAATAGTGCTGTAGCTAAGTGGGTGATATATCTATTAAGTGATGTAGTTAAGTGGGTGATAGATCTATTAAGTGATGTAGCTAAGTGGGTGATAGATCTATTTAGTGATGTAGCTTAGTGGATGATAGTTCTATTTAGTGCTGTAGCTTAGTGGATGATAGTTCTATTTAGTGCTGTAGCATAGTGGGTGATAGATCTATTTTATGATGTAGCTAAGTGGGTGATAGATCTATTTAGTGATGTAGCTAAGTGGGTGATAGATCTATTTAGTGATATAGCTAAGTGGGTGATAGATCTATTTAGTGATATAGCTAAGTGGGTGATGGATCTATTTAGTGATGTAGCTAAGTGGGTGATAGATCTATTTAGTGATGTAGCTAAGGGCATGCTGGGGGCTGTCTGACTCAAGTGACACCCAAAGATAGGTGACACAATGTCATCTAACAAAACTTTTCAGCCAGATTAAGTTTCAAAACTAGTCTTAAAATAGGATTTATTTATCATATATTATCATGTAATTACAAGATTCCATTAGAGGGCTTTATTCTGAAGAAAAATCTAGTTTTTATAAAGTTTTGTCTGTTTTTTTTTTTTAATTTGATGCGTGATAACTAATAGCTCTCCTGAGTTAGCCTACGCCTCCAATAACCAAAGCACATCAAGCGTATGATGGGGGTATTGCCCCACCTGTTCAGTAATGGGGTTTTTATAAAGTTTCCCAAACTATTTCAAAAGTGATACATTCTGTATAGGGTGATTTGGGTGTCCGCGGGTTACATTTGATTGGACCCGCTTGGTCACGTGTATTCTAGTTACACCACTGCCACTATTCCTATATTATAAAAGTTAGGTATTATATTTATCCAAAGTGCAACCTTTCCACCTTGAAAATCATTGTTTTGGCATGATTTATAATAACAGAAACTTTAATCAAGGGGCAGGAAAAAACAAAGCAATGATATTGAAGTATATTATTGAATCTCAGGTGATTTAATTTCTTTATCTCTTAAAATACAACTTAATTACAATACCTTAATTAAAACTGATATTAAATCCTTATAAATCAGTTTTCAACAAGGATCATTACAGCTATTGATTGTGAAAATATAAATTAAAAGATTTTTAAAATTAATTTCAATGGTAAGTACAAAACAAAAAAAATGTTTGTATTATATGTATATCGATTCACATTTGTTTTATTCCTGAATAATGTCTAAAAAACTTTATGAAATTAACTAATTTTTCTATAGAAAATTCATTGTATTGTTTTAAATGTATTTTAGTATAAATTGATGAAAGTAGATTGACTTACAAAGTTTTTATATTTCATTCATTATAATTGAGATATCAAGATTTCTTAATCAGCTATTTAAAATCTGTTCTTTTAACAAAAGATAAATATAATAAATAGGGTTGTTACAATATGTTTTTATTAAAGAAGAATATTATTGTCTCAGCCCTACTTTAATAAAATCAGATAGTCACAAGCCTACACATGAGTAGACAAATCAAAGAAATAGTAAAATCACAAAATAGTCAAGTAACAATGAAATATTCTTTAATGAAAGCTTATTGCAACAGCCCTAGTAATCATTAATTGATATAAAAGAACTTGTTTTTCAACTGTTCAGCAAAGTACAATTCAATTAATTTTGGAGACTGTGTGTACAATACATACCACTTTGGATCTCCCTCTGGTGGATGAAAACATTATTGCTTAGTTTCTTGGTTTGGTTCACAAATTCAATGATTTTTGCCCGGGTCTATTTGTAAGGTGAATTAATCAAGCAACATGAACAAACTCAATACATTGTAGTAAAGTTTCTAATTTATTTCCATAATTTAACAACCTAAAAAACTGAGCTCAAACCAGTTAGTCTTCTTGTTCTAGTTCTGTCTGGAGAGCCTAAAAAAGCGTGCTTAACCTAGTTTTTCATTTATTTACATAATTTGAGAACCTAATAAACTAAGTCTTAACTACTAAATAGGATAGGTCGTTAAACCCTACTAAACAAAATCAAATCAAACCAAACCCTTACATGTTTTCTTGCTCATGCTCTCTCCGGGGAGCCTAAAAAGCATGCCTAACCAATCACAGTCAGCAGTCAAAGAGGAAAAGAAAAGTTTTGTTTTGAAAGTCCACAATGAGCATGTTCAAATCCACATGTGCTGTGGACCCCCTTTTTTTACCCAAATCCCTGTGATACTAGAAAACAGTGTTACACAATTAAAATTCCATTGAATTGGCTTGTATGACAAATGTTTTGTCTTTATATTTGCTTTGACTTGTAAATCCTTAAATGAATTGTATTTTGGCAAATTTTAAACAAAATGGTGTGATGAGGCAATTTTTGTTTAAAAAAAAAACAAAAAACAATGCAAGTTGATATTCATTTTTGTTTTTGAAGTTCCAGCAAAAAACAAGGTTGTTTTTCAAAACAAACATTGTATAAAAAATAGTCTCATCTTTTGGCTAACATATTTTTATGTCTCTTTTCTACTTGAAAATTTGATCTTTCCAATCTATTGGGATTGTACTAATTATAAATTTTGTTTTATTAACCATTCAAGGTCTATATAATTTCATTCATTGTTGTTTTATAACTTTTAACATTTTGTTTTAAAATACAATGAATACTCTCTTACACTATGCAAGCTAAAAGTTCACAATATCTTTATTTGTTATTGTATAAACTCACAAGTAAATAAAAGCTTAGAACAACTGGATTTTATATTAAGTCAGAACACAGTAATTATTTGTATTGGGGTGCTATACCAATAGTTATCAGTAAGGCTATGAAAATATGGAAAATATTCTTATCAGGGATTTGACTATTTTGAAATTTTACCATTTATTTAATTCTGCAACTATTATTCATAAAATAAAATTAAAAGAAATGGTAAAGTCGCAAAATAGTCAAGTAACAAGTATCAGTTATAGATTTAGGAGAATAGTTTTATATAAGACTAAAGAGTAAATTCCATCTTAGAATTTTATTAATGATAGAAAAAAAAGTAGAATGGTTCTTTTCAAATTGGTATTGCTTCAAAATTAAATTTAATAGTTTAAGCCAAATTTCAACAAATACATTTATATTATAAAACTAGTATTGCAAATGCACTTTCTTTTAATATGTATTGGCTACCAAAGAGGAGTATCATCTGGATTTTTTTTAAATCTGTGCATTATCAGATTTAGTATAATTTTTTGTCCTTTCCTTAATAAGATTATATCACCATAATAATTGAAGTAATTTTCATTATTATTATTATGGGATCTTATACCAATCACCAGGTGCGTGCACATTCAGCAACCATGAGTCAGGATGACAACAAATTTCCTCTGATATATATATATGTAGACATATATATATATATATATATATATATATATATATATATATAAAATTATTATTCTAAGTAATAAGGTTGTTTAAAATTATAGTTAGAGTGCTCAATATCAGTGATGGAGCGTGTATATTAGTTAAGTGTAGACATGGAGTCATGGGAGTCGACAACTGCCAGTTTCTCGCTTATACGTTCGTCAGTTCGACCTAACAAACACATATGCTAGAAACTGGTATTTGTCAACTCCCATTGACTCCATGTCTACACTTAACTAATATATATATATATATATATATATATATATATAAAAATATATATAATTGATGTGTTCAATCTGCTCTCTTTTAAATAAATCCTTTCTAGTTTTCTGATATTTGACCTAATATCAGGTGG
>JAUZSX010000017.1:411875-422940 GCA_034780655.1 Idiosepius hallami | reverse complement strand
TATTTAGCAAATTGACAGCATCATATTAAAAACCCGAAGCGACTTTTGGCCCACCCTGTATTATATTATATTTACTTGGTGGGCACCAATCCAAGTTTGGCACAAGGCCATTTTTACGTGATCTTACCCGGGCTTTTTACATTCAGTCTTACCCTTCACCTAGATGAGCTGCTCTCCCGAGTTAACGAGCTCCATCTGCCCGAGGCTACTAAAGTAATGTTTTTTTTTACAGGGATTTGAAATCGCGTAATACGATCTCAGAGTCCGAGCTTTTACCAATGCTCCACCGTCGCCCACCTTCATATATTTCATATACTTGGTGTGCACCAACCCAATTTGGCACAAAGCCATTTGTACGTGCTCTTACCAGGGCTTTTTGCATTCGGTGCTAATCTTCACCTAGATGAGCTGCTCTCCCGAGTTAACGAGCTCCATAAAGAAATCGAAAAGACAGAAAGCTAGGGATTGAAGACAAGGAAATCGAAGAGAAGAAAAAAGTAGAGAAAAGAAAGGAAAGGCGAGGAGAGATGAAAAGAGAAGAGAGAGAATGAGAAGGAGAGGGAGAGAAAGAGAGAAGAGAAAGAGAGAAAAATGAAAAGATAGAAGAAAGAAGAAAAAGAAAGAGAAGAAGAGAAAAGCAAAGTGAAGAGAAGAAGAAAGAAAAAAGACAAAAAAAGAAAAAGAAGAAGACAAGAAAATGGAAACAAAATAGGAGAAAAGGAAGAAAGAAAGGAAAGAAAGAAAGGAAAAAAGAAAGGCAGGAATGAAAGAAAAAAGGAAAAAAAGAAAGGTAAGAAAGAAAAGGAAAGAGAAAATAAGAAAGAAAGAAAGAAAGAAAGAACGATAGGAAAAGAGAAAGAAAAGGAAGAAAGGGAAGAAAGAAAGAAAAGATAGAAAAGAAAAGAAAAGAAAAGAGAAAAGAAAGAAAGGAAAAAAGAAAGACGAAAAAGAAATAAAGAAAGAAAGAAAGAAAAGAAAGAAAAGAAAGAGAGGAAAGAAAGATAGAAAGAAATGCAAGAAAAAAAGAAAGAAAGAAAGGAAAGATGGAAAAAAAAGAGAAAGAAAGAAAAGAAAGAAAGGAAGAAAGGAAAGAAAGAAAGAAAGAAAGAAAAGAAAGAAAGAAAGAAAGAAAGGGAGGAAAGAAAGAAAGATAGAAAGAAAGGAAAGAAAGAAAGAAAATATCGAAAAGAAAAGAGAAAAGTAAGAAAGAAAAGAAACAAAGAAAAAAGAAAGGCAAGAAAGAAAGAAAGAAAAGAAAGAAAGAAAGGAAAAGAGAAAGAAAGAAAGAAAGAAAGGAAAAGAGAAAGGCAAGAAACAAAGAAATAAAAGAAAGAAAGAAAGGGAGCAAAGAAAGATAGAAAGAAAGGAAAGAAAGAAAGAAAGGAAAGATAGAAAAGGAAAGAGAAAGGCAAGAAAGAAAGAAAAGAAAAAAAGAAAGAAAGGAAAAGAGAAAAGCGAGAAAGAAAGAAAAAGAATCGAAAGAAATAAAGGAAGAAAGAAAGAAAGAAAGAAATGGAAGAAAGAAAGAAAGGAAAAGAGAAAGAAAGAAAGAAAGGAAAAGCGAGAAAGAAAGAAAGAAAGAAAGAAAAGAAAGATAGAAAAGGAAGAAAGGAAGGAAAAGAGAATGAAAGAAAGAAAGATAAGAAAAGATCGAAAAGAAAAGAGATAAGTAAGAAAGAAAAGAAAGAAAGGAAAAAAGAAAGGCAAGAAAGAAAGAAAGAAAGAAAGGAAAAGAGAAAGGCAAGAACGAAAGAAAGAAAGAAAAGAAACGAAAGAAATAAAGGAAAAAAGAAAGAAAGAAAAGAAAGAAAGAACGAAAGGAAAAGAGAAAGGCAAGAAAGAAAGAAAGAAAGAAAGAAAGGAAGGAAAAGAGAAAGAAAGAAAGAAAAGAAACGAAAGAAATAAAGGAAGAAAGTATAGAAAAGACACGAAGAGAAGCAGGAACCAAAAAGAGAAAATGATAAACGCTTTGTTTTACTAAACGAAATGTTTTCGCCAATGCATGTGGGAAGCAATAATTAGTCATTTTGGTGTGGAACTACGAAGGGACTGCGCATGTCTGAGGGGACAACCGGCCGATCAGTAATTGTTAATATCAACCAGTCAACAGAGACGTGAGGGCCGGCATTAGTAGAACTGGTAGGGTTCTTTATTTTTACTTCTGGTTCCCAGGGACTGTCTTGTTGAGCTTTCAACATCCCCCAATGTTTTGATACCCTTGGGGACACTAATGTGGTTATGGCGCTCACCAGCTGGACTATTCTTGTTCAGTTATGTACAGGGTCAAAACTATTAAACACACACACACACACACACACACACACACACAAACACACAAACACACACACACACACACACACACACACACACACGAGCGCGAGAATATATATGCACACGTGTATAAAATTTATATATACACAATACATGGAATTATTGGTATATAAATGCGTACTTACATGTGGGTATATACAACTCTATTTATATGCGTATAAATACATAAGTATATATATATATATATATATATATATATATGTACATATATATATATATATACATATATATATATATATATATACGTATGTACATACACAGAAAAATAAAAGTCAGTATCTAATTGATTTAAAATGACATTGAAATAAATGTGTCGTTCTTATACTGACGTGATTGCACTATATATATTTTCAACATCTAAACGACCCGATGATTTATTTTTTAGAGATAGATATAATATCTATTGTTAGATATCATTATTATAGATATATTATTGGAGACGTTTCAACGGAGTAAATGATTTAGATGTTTTAGGGGTAGCTAACTCGAATCAGAATCCGTATTTTCAACATCTTCACGACCCGATAATTTTTTTTAGATATCAATATATCCACTGTTAGATATTATTATTATTATTATTATTATTATTATTATTATTATTATCATCATCATCATCTTAATCATTATATTTAGAGATTTAGAGACGTTTCGACGCCTTCAACGGTTCAGATGTTTTAGATATCGATATATCCACAGTTAGATATTATTATCATCATTGTTATCATCATCATCATCATCATCATAATCATCATCATCATCATCATCATCTATGCAAATTCGTCTCGACGCCTTCAATGATTTAGATGTTTGAGAAGTATCTAATTCGAATCAGAATTTTCAACATATAAAATGATTTTTAGATATTGATATATCTATTGTTAGATAATATTATTATCATATATATTTAGATTTAGAGATGATTCGACGCTGTGAATGATTTACATGTGTTTTTGAGGGGAGATCACTCGTATTAGAATCACTGGTTATTAATACCTTTATGTAATTACGATTCTATACATTAGATTTTGATTTTTTGGGTTTTTTATTTGGTATAAGGGATTGATGTTTAATGGAGGCGGTGGTGGTGGTAGTAGTAGTGACTAAAGTGGTGACGGTGGGGTGGAGGGTTTCCCGGGGAAAATGGTTATTATTATTATTATTATTATTATCATTAACGTTAAGAATATTAAATTTGTGCTTGGAAAAATGGGAATTTTTGATTAAAATTTGAAAAATGTCACACACTGGTTACTTTGGCCAGGCTAGTGGGACTCTCAATGCTCTTCCGGGCAGCGGACGTTGCTTCCACAGATCGTGTTTGACGGAGAGAGCCAGGGGGGAGATCCCCAGTCTTTAAAGCCACGGGAACACTCTGACGTCTGGACAGTGATCTGGGAGGGATAGCCCTCTTCATCGGCGATACGTCGTCTTTGTCCCCTAGTTTGATGACGCCAGGCAACTGGGGGTCCTCGGCCATTTCCGTGATAATGGTCGGAATGTTAGGGAAGCGCATGTCTTTGGTTTCGGATATTTCATTTTTATCGGATTTTTCCGGCTTTTCTGCTCGTTCGGCCTTGTCTTTTTCCGGTGACGGGGGCACGATAGTCGCCTCCATGGACCTCGTCGCGTGTCGCAGGATTTGCGAGCAAACCTCTTTGGATTCTATAGGAATAACCGACTCTTTGGATTCAAGAGAGGCAGTCTGCTTAATGGGTTCTCTCGCACCTTCCGCCGCCTTCGAGTCGTGGTCTATGGGGTGGGACTCGAGCAAGATTCTTTGGTTTCGCCAACGGATACTTTGTAGAATTCCTATTGTGGTAATTTCAATATGATAGGTGACTTTACGCTCACCAGTGGCCACCTCTATGATAGACACGTTACAATCGGCAAAAACGTCACTTAGGTCATTGATCATAACTACACCCTGAATTTCCATGTCCTTTTTACGTCGTATAGTGACGGGAGCTTCACCAGAAGGCATACGAAGAGTTGAACGCACTTCGAAATCAGCAACCATCTCGTCTTCTGTGAGCATAATTTTTGCTTCAGTAAGATAATTCGGTTCAACAACTACGTCACTGTCCGTCTCCCATATATAGGTTTCTTCGATGGTCTCGCCTGGAGGACGGGTCACAGTGAGCTGACCGCTCAACCCAGCACTTACGCCACAGTCTGAGTACTTCTCGGGCAGCTGTAGTTTTAAATAGAGGTTTGTACAACATCCAACCACGTAACCCCGTTGACAGGTAATGGTTGTTGTCGCCTTGGTATGGCGCTGAGTTTTTAACTTGTAC
Organism: Idiosepius hallami; assembly: GCA_034780655.1. Classification (NCBI taxonomy): domain Eukaryota; kingdom Metazoa; phylum Mollusca; class Cephalopoda; family Idiosepiidae; genus Idiosepius; species Idiosepius hallami. Next base: position 418,315 of record JAUZSX010000017.1, on the reverse strand, counting down.
GACTGCTCTTTTTGTGTATTGTTTCTAAAGTTGGTCGAGAAGAGGACAACTTGCTTTTGGTCTCGGAGTCCACTCGCTAGCTTTGAGCGAGGATTGAACTTTACAGTACGATGGTATATCTCGAAGAAGCTCCATGGAATGTCGATGATGAAATCGCTGCGGCGAACAAAAATGCCCTGAATGCAACAGACATCTCGAGTAAACTCCTTCCATACATAATCCTGGATTAATTTCTGGATGTCAATGACAGGACCATAGTCCATTGCCGTGTCAGATCGTTTCCTTCTTGGACATAACATGGCTATTTTCATTGAATCAAAATCAACTGGAGAGAAAGGCTGAATATAAGCGTCAGTATTATGGACGACCACAGATAGTTTGGTTTATGTTTCCCAATCTGTGGTCTTTCTGCCTTCTTTAGATTCTCAGGATACTTAAAAGCTAATTATGAAACTATGTGCACACATACGCCTATGTGCATGTGTTTTTTTAGAATATGTGGTTAAGTGGAGGGAGGGAGTGTTCTATCAGTTAATTGGCTGGTGTAGATGATATTAACCAATATATAAACTTGTATATACCGATATACATATATATATATATATATATATATATATATATATATCTATATATATATCTATATGTGTAAATATATATATATATATTTATATATTTTTTATATATACATATATACATATATATATATATATGTGTATATCAGTAAAAGCGCGTTTTTGTTTTTAATATTGTTTGGTTCCTTTTTTAAAATTCTTTTCCGTTTCGGCTTTATTTAAAGGACTGTTGTCCCCCGATTGAACGTGAAGGTGTGCCTTTAACAAATAATCTGTAGATGCAGTAGAATAAAATGACAGACAAGCCGGTAGATTTCTGGCTGAGGTACGTACTCGTTGTATTGTCTAGTCCGACATAACGCAATATCAAGATGACCACCTGAAAAATACAAAGAGAAAAATATATATATATATATCTTGATTTAATATCAAAGAACAATGATTGTTTCACGAAACAGAAGAAAAAAAATCAATTAAAAAATACAAAAAGACAATAAAACAGTATTAGAAAAAAGTAATCTATTTCAGAAGTGTTGCAATCTGCATAGGTTGGTTAAGGAGTCAGTTAGGTGATATTTGAGTGCATCACCCAGGATGACGTTTACTCTAGCTATGCTACTACTTTCAGAGTCGATAATAGACCATTCTAAATTCTAGCGTTACAAAAATATACATTTTCAACATTTTTATTCTACATAGAGCAGCGACGTTGGAGCATTGGTAAAAGCTCGGGTTCTGGAATCGTACTACGTGAGTTCAATTCCCAGTCAAAACCATTGCATTCACCTTTCGTTGCCTCGGGCAGATACGGCTCATCAACTATAGAGAGCAGCTCATATAGGTGAAGGGTAACACTGAATGTAAAAAGCCCGGGTAAGAGCACGTAAAAATGGCCTTGTGCCAAACTTGGGTTGGTGCTCACCCAGTAAATATAATATTCTACATAGAGCAACTCCGTTCACGACTCGAGCTTTACATACACGCATATTAACAAAAAAAAACACACACACACATATGAATATACTCATATGCAAATACGGTCAAATAACATTGGAGACACCAGTCCCCTTCAGATAACAAAAGTTAAGCAACTTTGAGCCTGTTCAGAACTAAGTTGGGTGAGTTCTTAGGAATATCAGGTTATGTATGAGGCTGGTCAGCGGTTCGTGGTATGATGAGTCGAATTAGGCATTAAGCATTCGAACTGAAAAGCCTTCCCCTTCCACAACCTCTCTCATAAAGAATGACTAGTGGCTAAACAATGTCCTTAGAGTTACTCCCTTGTGTGAGGACTGGGAGCCTCAGAATAATCTGAGACTGCAAAAAACTCCATAATGACACGATGACTGATGCAAGCTCGAACGGGTTAGGTGTGGTCTTCCTGCTAAACAACAACAACAACAACAACAACAACAACACATACGCATGAAAACACACACACACGCACGCGTATACACGCGCGCCAACCGAACTATAAATCCGCACAATTTTTTTTTAGCATTTAACAATCCCAAAGATATCAGTCCGAATAATAGCTTAAATCGAACGATTGGCATTCGAACTCATGTATTTTTACTTGGAAACCCAACTGCTCCTAGCCACTGTCCCAATAGGGCAGGTTGATTTGCAACTTTTGTTTTTAGAAAATCAACAAAGAACTGGTGATGATTGTTGGGGTTTGATGTGTTAAGAACTCATACCAAAAATTAAATTTATATCTTTAAAAGAAAATTGAGCATTTCATTTAAAAAATTGTTTTAAAAAAATGCTCAGAAATCCTTAATTTTCATAGCGTTTACGAGAAACTAACTATGAAATTTCACTAATTTAGAAATAAATTCAGTTAAAATTGATATTTTATATGAAATACACTGAAATGAAAATAAATATAAGACTCATAATTTTAATTATGAATCATCACTAGCAAAATCTATTTGTCAATCAGCGAAAAACTTTGAATTGTTGCAATTTTTCAACTTTGAAACTAATTTCCTCAAACGTAGGTAACGATTTGGGAAAAATATTTAGTGGGAATATTCTTTATGTCAAATTCTAACTATCATCACCATCGCCTTCCTCGGATTCCAAAATTGACCTACCCTACTGTCCCAAGTGGACTTCCCTATCGCAGTGGTAAAATACATGATTATAAAAAGCTAAATGGAGGCAGAAACGTCAACCTGATGTCAAGTCTTTCCAAACTAATTTGGATGTGTGTCAATCTATGATTACTTACTTCCGGTCATCACCTTTAGAATTATAATTTGACGAGCTGATGTGCATCACACGATAAAGTTATAGCTTAGAGTGTCCTTTCAAACATTCATTGAGATCAATTGATCCGTTTCTTTAGGGTATAATTGAGATAGAGATCCAATCTAACTGAAGCGGAAATTTGAACACACCTTACTGATGAATATTCTGATTAGACGGATAAAGGATAGACGGATATATAGATGGATGACTAACTAGCTACATATGTAGCTAGAAAGAATAAATATATTTATTGATAAAAATAGACGATCTGTTTTTGTTTATAATAACTGTTAATAAATAATTTCTTAGTTTAGAACTAGATCTATTACAATCTTAGGAGAAATTGACAGTAAAAAATAACTTTTGATATCAATGAAATAGATCTATATGTAAACTAGCATACTATTTTTTTTATCTCTAATAATCAATTAAAAAAACACTTACTTCACATATAGTACTCTCGGAGTATAATTTTAACTTATATATATATATATATATATATATATATATATATATATATATATACAAGACTGACGATTTACAGACCTGCATAAAATAGAAAAACAGAGTATATTACATAATAATAATATTAATAATGATAATAATGGCAACTGGTCTAGAAGAAAGAAGGAAAGCGCATTTTTGTGTTTGGGGGGAGCCGACATGTTGTGTGACTGCCGTACAAAAAGCACTGGTTAAAAAGCAAAACTAGTCACTGCTTTGTGGAGGGGGGAAAGGTAAGGTGGTTTTGAAAGGTTCTTTAGCTGGAAAAATAACAAAATTCAGACTAATTTTTCAGAAAATAATGAAATGTTCTGAAAACTTGTATCCAATTTGTGGCCATTGAATGGAATGGTGGCACTGAGGGTCACTGATGAGATCAAAGCTGGGTGGGGAAAGAGGGAGCTAAGGCAGAAGGAAAGAAGGGAATAAAGGAATCAATTACATCAAGCATCCATGGTTTTTTGGGGTTTTTTTTTTCAATAAATATTTGAATCTTTTACTTTTTTTTTAATAATCTGAAAAAGGTTTTTTTTTTGTTTTTTTTTTAAACTGGTGAAAATCATAAAATTCTTATTTGAAATTGGGGTTTAAGAAATTGTGATTTTTTGATTTTAAATCTATTTTATTTTTAGAATCATCAATTGTTATTGAAATTGTTTTTTTTTCTTTTCTATTTTTTTTTTCTTCCCAACAGACTTGGAATGGTCTCTTGTTTTTGATTTTTGGTTCTTTAGAATCTCTCCATTTGGATATATCAGTTAGGATGCTGTCAACTTGTACAAGGATGGGAGGAAGGAGGAAGGAAAAGAAGGAAGGAATAGAAAAGTAAGAAAGAAAGAAAGAAGGGAGGAAGGAAAAGAAGGAAACAAAGAAAGAAGGAAGGAAGGAAGGAATAGAAAAGAAAGGAGGAAGGATAGATGGAAGGTAGGAATAGAAAAGAAGGAAAGGAGGGAGGAAGGAAAGGAAAGAAGGAAAAGCTTGGGATTCCAATGTTAAAGAAAATCTTGGAACTTAAAAGAAAAAGAAAAGAAGAAGGAAAAGAAAGAATGATATTTCGAGGCAGACAAACCAACCAACCAACCAACCAACCAACAACACATGAGGGTGAATTAAATGACAATATTCACAATTGTGGGTTTTTTTGAGATTTTTGTCAATGAAAGAAGCGTAAACTTATTCTAGATAAGAAGGAAAGAGAGAGAGAAAGAGAGAGACATGGAAGCAGAGAGAGGGGAAGGGGGAATAGAGAGAGAGACATGGAAGCAGAGAGAGGGGAAGGGGGAAGAGAGAGATGGAAGCAGAGAGAGGGGAAGGGGGAGAGAGAGAGGAAGGTAAGAAGAGAAAGAGAAAATCAAAGAGAGAGGAAGGGAGAGAGAGAGGCAGAGAAACAGAGAGAGAGGAAGGAAGAGAGAGAGAATCAAAGAGAGAGGAAGGGGGAGAGAGAAAGGAATGAAAGAAGAGAGAGAGAGAATCAAATAGAGAGGAAGGGGGAGAGAGAAAGGAATGAAAGAAGAGAGAGAGAGAGAATCAAATAGAGAGGAAGGGGGAGAGAGTGAGGCAAAGAAAATAGAATATTTTTGTGGGGGGAGGGTGCCTGAGGTTGGAGGGAGCTTTTATCTGTCTTATTATAAATTACGATTATTAATATTAATGAGCCCCCTCCTCTTTTTCCACTAAAGAAATAAAAATTTTCCTTTTGATAATTTCTTAAAAGATTCAATTAACAATTAATTAAGAAAACAAACACAGACGATTCTTGTTACAATTCTTTCAATTCTAAATTTTGGATTATTTGCCTTTTTTTATTTGATCGATATTTTTGATAAAATGTCATAGTCATCTTCTAAAAACATTGACCATTCATTTTTAGAATTACAAATAACACAAAATTATTTCTTTCAACTCTAATAACCATCATCAACATCATCATCATCCTGTTTGTGATCCTGATCATTATTGTTATTATGATTATTATCACTAGCAGAACCCGTGTAAATTCCACGGTAGCTAATAAACTTCAACCTCATATAAAGCATAAACCTTTTCATAAACAATGAAAACTTCCTTCAATATAAAAATCAGTTGATAAATTAAACCTCTCATAAGCATGAACTTTTTCATCACCTAAACACTGAGAACTTTCTTTAATATAAAAATCAACATCACATTAATTCAGATCAGACGACAAAATAAAAAAAAACCTTTTGAAAATAAACGTAAAGATAAAATGGCATCCATCTTTTTGTTCTCCAAATTTTTCTTAAATTGAACTTATTATCCAATCAAAAGTTTGTTAGTCTTTATTGTATTAATATATAAATTCTTTTATGTTTGAAAAAATGTTTTTTTGTTGTTGAAGAATGAAGAATGGTTTGGGTTGAGAAAAGAAAGAAGAAATCACAAAAAATGTCTCTTAAAATAGATTAAAAAATGTTAATTTTTCTTTCTAAATATATCAAAAGGAAAAAATCCGACCAAAAAAAAGGTTATGGGTCCACCGCAGTGGTGGTGGTGGCGGCGGTAGTGGTGGTAACTTGATGACTAGTTGTGCTTCAGAATTTGTTGTCTTTTTGTACAAGCAGTTCACAATCAACGCCAGTGGATCTAGAGAGAAACACACGGTCACATGCACACACACACACACACACACACACACACAGCCACAGGGTTACTAACACGGCACAAGGGAGTTCAAAACTACTTTGGTTTTACAAGCTAGCATGCGGTTGAATCGTAAGGAGTTCTTAAGATTCAATTAGAGAAGGTAAACACTTGTTTTATGTTCTTTTTAAAAATGAGCCCAATGAAGTCTAGGAAAAATGTCACCGTCAATTTTTATGGTTAAATTCATCAACAGAGTCACAAACAGAGAAAGAAAAAATCTTTATCGAAAGATCAATTGGAAGTAGAGGTAAAAAATTACAAAAAAATGATCACCTACTTTATTAAGAGAAGTAAAAAGTGTATATATATATATATATGCATATATATATATATACATATATATATGCATATATATATATATACATGTTTTGGGCAGCGACGGTGGAGCATTGGTAGAAGCTCGGGTTGTGAGATCGTGGTACGCGAGTTCAAATCCCAGTCAAA
>JAUZSX010000017.1:375353-392775 GCA_034780655.1 Idiosepius hallami | reverse complement strand
TTGACTGGGATTTGAATTATTTTTATTATACAGAGAGAAATATATATACTTGGTGAACAGCACCAACCAAGTTTGGCTCAAGGCCATTTTTAAGGTGAATGGTTTTTGACTTTGATTAATTCAGAATCAGGATTTAATAGAATTTCAATTTTACAATAATAAAGAAATGCAAAAAAAAAAAGAAAAAAAAAGTTGATTGTTTTAAAAATAAAGATTAAAGATCCTTATACAGATGTGTGAAAAACAAAGTTTTAAATAAAATGCATAACAATGTATGTGTGAATAAATGAATATACATATATACACATAAAACTATAAAAAAAATCAATGTTCTCCTGATTTACCTGTGTGTGTTCTGCGATGTCGTTGCAATTCATCTGACCTTGTAAAACGTTTACCACAAAATAGCCAATTACAGACAAAAGGCCTCTCTCCAGTATGCCATCTAAAAAATATATGTATATATCTTATTTTATTTTACACCGAACATATCTAGAATTCAAGTTTTCAAAAATATGTCTTCTATCAAGACATAAAAAAGATAATCATAAGCATGCACCATATTCAGAAATTAGTTTCATCTATTAAGTTTGTAAACACTTGCAAAAACTGAAATTTTACTCAAATAAACTAAATTTTAAAATTGCATAAAATTCAATATTTTGAAAGACTTTTTAAACTTTTGAGAAAAACAATTATTGAAGAAAATGGAGACAGACTTGCCAAAATAAGTCACTCAATTTGAAAAGTTCAATTTGTAAGGTCTATATTTCAGAATTCTTTATATACAACTTTTTAGCGAACTATTGTCCTCATCTTCATAGCTGTTGTTCTCCACTACATTTCAGCCAACTAATCCAAGTGTATTAACTTTGGCCAAAGAGCATTAACTCCTGGAGATATATTTAGATGACACAAAATTCTTATCTAGTCACACTTATTACACCCATAAAAGGCCAGATGATTAGTTGATCAAAATGTAGTGAAAAACAATAATTATAAAAATGAAGACAACAGTCTACAAAAAATTAATATACAGATTCATTTTTTTTTTTTTATTAAAAACCTTTTTAAAAAAGATTACAACAAAACTTTTTCATAGAAAAATCCACAAAAATATTCTAAATTATATTAATCTGATAAATAGCTGACTTTTAAGAGATTTTAAAATAAAAGTTTGAAAAATATGGCAAATTTTTCTACTGATACAAAACAATGTGTGGTATCTGGTTTCTATTTTTTAGGAATCTTCTCTTTAAGATTTTATAAAAAAAAAAATTATCAGATAATGAAAATATAAGATATTCAATCAAGTTTGATAACATATACACGCCACAATAATGTTTGAAAGCTCAAAATTAATTTCATTGACTGTAAATATTTTTGTTTTACAATTCAAAATAATCAAAAAGAGAATTTATGCTACAAAACTGTTTGATACACAAATAGATAAGAATTTTAAATATAAAAAGAATGAATGAAATATAATTTTTAATTCTTGGAAAATATTTACTTACCGAAGATGTGCTCGTAAATGTGAAGTTTTCCCATAGACTTTATTACAACCAGGAATATGACAAATATGTTGCTTCTTTTTCTCACTATTTCTATTTAAAAGAAAAAACAAGAGGAAGAAAAAAAATCAATATACAAGGTGATTCAAAAGTAACTCCCTATTCTAAAATAGCTTTTTCAAGTGTTTCAACTAACAAACAATCTCTCTTTAAAGGAGGAGATTGCAAACTGCATTGTTATGGTGACTGTACTTATGCATTAAAGACCTGAAGGTTTCATCTTTCTGTAGCAGATATTAACATTGTCTGTCTAAGAAAGCAACCCCTTGTCATGGACATACATCAGAAGCAGAGATGTGTCATTGAATTCCTCTATGTAGAAAAAATTGAGCTGATCAACATTCGTCGGCACCTGTTGATTACAACGCCAATGCAGTTGATATCAGCTCAGTTAGGAAACAAGTTCATCCATTTCAGATTGACAAATGTAACAAAGCATACTCCGGATCAGAAAATTGACCAAGCTATTCATTGCTGGCATTGAGATTGGTGGTGATTATGTGGAAAAATAAATTCTGGGGCAAAAGGTTGTTGGTTTTAATCATACTACTCCTGTCTCAGTAGCTCTTGTTCGTTAAAGTTACATTAGAGACACCGGTTCCCATCAGATCACCAAAGTTAAGCAAGACCAAACTTGATCAGAGGTTAGTTGGGTGACCATTTAAGAATACCAGGTACTGTATCCGGGAAGTAACAAACCGGCACGCGGTGCCCCTGCTACTCCTTTTGAGGAAACCAATTGTTACACCATGCACATTACAGTGCAATATGATATGATTGAATGAGTAGCTCTTTAACTTTAAAATTGTACTTTAATAAAACTGATGGTATTACTTTTGGAACAACCCTCGTAGTAATTATAGGGATAAAAATAAAATTTTAAAAATCTAATAATGAAACAGTTTCATTAAATTCTATAAAACTTGTATAATTAAGAAAAGCTATGACTGAAAATATATTACTTTCATCTTTTAAAACAAAGTTGAATTCTGGGTATTATTTTGGTTAGTTTTATATAGAACCAGAAGTATTGCCTGGCTATGCCCGGCACCAGGGACTTGCCACTATGGTTTTGACGGAAGCCTATTTATCTAGTTTATTTTTATATTTTTTTTTTTTTTAAATACTAAATTCCTTACTGATGCATTTTTTATACTAAGTTTATTTCGGATACTTTTTTCAATACTAAATTCATATCTAATACTTTTTCTTTAAGGTAGTTAACAAAGACTATTATATAGAAAGGCAGTGTCGTACATATGCAAATTTTAGTGGTAGAAATCATTTTTTTTAAAAATATAACTATTATAGTTTCTTTTTCTGAAGAGCTCTATGTATAAATAGTTTTTTTTTCTTTGATTTTTTTTACTTTTTGGGTTTTATTTTTAAAAGAGCTACAGGAAGTAGGGTTCCCGTACAAATACAACGGCCTCATTCTTATAAGTATATAGATAATTTTGATTTCGTTTTACAAAAAAAGAAAAAGAAAGAAAAAAAAAAGGAAAATATTTAAATAAGTATTTTTTACCTTCCTTCATTATCTCTACAATTGGGGCAAGTACAAGCCACTCTTCGCAAGCGTTTCGCAGGAGGAACTTCTACATTTACTTGCTGTTGACTCTGTGGACTGTCGGCAGGACTAAGAGTGTCAATAGGAGTAGCTGCTTGAGTTTGGGTTTGTACCACTTGCCATTTGGTAGGATCAGTGGGATCTCGTTGAAGATGACTATGAGGACCTACACAACAAGAGAAAAAAAATTTCACAGTTGAAATAGGGTATTCAGACAAGGGGTATACTTGGGATTTGGACTTACATATTACAATTCTGAAATCCAACTGCCTATCCACTGCCTAAAGTAGCCCTCCCCTTTAAATATTGAGATATCCAGGAATGCCAAGACCAATCTGTTTTCAAACTAATCAAGCATTTAAAATATTGATAAGCTGAAAGTATATTTATAAGTTTATTCTTTAATTGTAAATAAACTATTTTGAAATTTAAGAATACATAAGACATTATTTTAATATTAAGACCGGTTCAATTAAGATGCTTATTTTTATCTATTATTTACACTAGTTCAATTGAAATTGGAAAGAGTTATCTCCCTTCTACATTTGTAACATTTGAAGTTATTTATTTACTGTCTTCTAAAACACCTGAGGAAGGCCTGAGGGTCACTAGGCCAAAACATCGTAAAATAAAAATCACCAATATGAGGATAAAAGTCCGAAATAAACATTTAATTCTTTATTATGATACCTCATATCAGAAATAAAAATCAACAAAATATATTTTAAAAATCTTTATATAAGAAACTAACAAATAGAACATTTCAAAGTTACTTTTTATTCAGATCACTTCGGTAATATTTGCATGCCATGTCCATCAAAAACTTATCTTAGTATCCATATGTAGTTCCATGACAGCAAATAAACACAAAAATTTACTAAAATATGTATCAAATGAAAGTCAAACTATTTATATCTTCACAGGCTTGATTAATACAAACTTTTAACTATAGATATTTCTTTGGTAAAGTGATAATCACTTGATAACAAACACCAGCAAAAAGACAACAAACTTTTACAGTCATTCTTTAAGACTGGACTAGATTGATCAGATAATTAAAGATTTCTAAAGCTTTTGATAATTTTTAAATTGCTTTTTATTTGATTAAATAAAAGGCAAAAATACATAAACAGAAAAATGCTTGTCAATCAATTTTCAAGTGAACTGATGTCTGTAAGAGTCTATTATTAAAGGAATGATTTCTTATTACTCATGTTGATAATGTTGAGTGAAGAATGTTAAGAAGATGGAGATAGTTTTCCAATATGTAGAAGATAAACGATAGACCAAAACGTGTAGATATAAGGGTCATAGTAATTGTTAAAAAGTTAATTGTTGAATATATCTATTAGGTTGTCCTAAAATTTCATTAACTTTTGAAAAAAAATATTGAAATTTTACCCTCTAAAGTAATAACAAAAAAAAAGTTATTCCTCAAAATGAAGATCATCAAGTGTTTACAAACTTTTGGGACAATCTAAAAAACTAATAATAATAAAAATAATTTTTTTTAAAGAATTCTTTCTTAGATTCTGCTTTAACACTAATTTGAAAAAAAGACTTGAAAATAATGAGACTGAATCATGAATGTTAAAGAGAATCTAGAGAGGAACATATTGAAAATCTTTAATTTAAAAACCAAAAAAAATCAGTTTCTTAATCTGAAAAATTAAATATTTATGAAAAAAAAAATCAGTTTACAAAAGTGATAATCACTATTACAAAAGATTCTAACAAATCCATAATATAAGTCTTAAAGACATTTAATTCTAAAATGAATATCAAGCAATATTTCTTACTAAACTTAATAACTTGGTTTAATTGAAATCTACCAAGAAAATGCTGATGGCCAAAAAAATATGCATTAGTGTGAATCATTTTAGCAAAATGTAACTTGAATATTAAAACAAAATCTAACAAGACTTAAAAAATTGCAATGAATTTAAAAAACATTTGATTTGTCAGATGCTTAATAAAATAGCAGAAATCAAATTCTTTTTATAATGATAAGGCTAAAAATAGCCATACTAAGTATATCTAATATTGATCCTATGCTATTGTAGTGATTTCATAAGCTGAAAAACATCTGAGTAAGTGTAACTAAGATTTTATAAAAACAAAACATGATTAGATCCTATGATAGCATCTATAATCCATTAAGGAGAACATATTTTAATTATTTAAAACTAAATAAAACCAATAATAAAAAATGACAAATAGGTTTTAAAAATGTTTATGACAAATTACTTTATCAACAGAGAATAATCAATCAGTGAAGAAAGGATGAATAAAATATCAAAAGATTATTGTTATTCTGTTTTATTTTGTTTTGTTTAATGGCATATCAACATTTTTAAGTCATTTAAGGCCAAGAACTATCATCTTTTGATAAACATTTTTATCGACAAGTAGTTTTTTTAATGATTTGAGCTTGAGTGTTACGATTCTAAAATCCAACTACCTACCCACTGGGCTAAATGGACTTCCCCTAATTGATATACAATGGAAATATAAAATAAACTAAAAAAATTAATATTAAATGCTCAATCATCAAATTCTTTTCAAAATTGGTAAATTTTGCCAAAATAATAAATTTTCAATAGAGTTATTTATTATATTAAATATACTTGGTGAGCAGCAGAGCACCAACCAAGTTTGGCACAAGGCCATATGAAACATCTTTTCAGGCCAAATACATCCAACTTAAAACAAAGAGAAGAAAGGGTGCATTGTTCATAGATTTGTTCAAGACATTTCAACTTAAATGTTCAGTGATGAAACAAATTATAAATATTCTTAATTATTTCCAATTATTGATTATACTAATTGATGTGTCTATATATTTATATATGTGTGTATGTAAGTGTAAGGGACCAATGAATGCAGTGACAATCATTGTTTACAACTAGATGACCTAACAGGTTCAAAATATAAAAAGAAAGAAAAAAATCAATGACTGGATTTAGTCATTTGATCATCAATTAGTTTTCCAATTGTTTCTGATGTAACTTTCTGAGTTTGTTTACAACTAAACTGAATAATTTATTAAAAGTTTTTGAACTCTTAATTTCACTAAATTTCTTTTAGAACTTCAAATTTTTTTATAAAACATTAGTTAATCTGCATCACCATTTGATATTGAGCTATGATGAATTGGTATGTGTAATTCAGGTCATGTACTATCACTTTTTAGAATTATTATTAAAATGATATTAGTAGATTTGTCAAATTTGTAATATTTATCCAAGTAAATACTAATTAAACTGAACTTGAAAATTATTACAGGTATTTGAGAAAAATATTTTTTTGAAATTCTAAATATTTTTATTAAAAACTATTTAAATTTTTCCGGTTATTTATTGGCCATGAATTTTAATAAAAGAATCATTTTAATCAATCATCTATTTGTAATGAATTTAGTTGATGTAGATCACCACCAAGTATAACCAATTCAGCCTATTTGAAAATTCATTAACTAATCAAGAAAACTTCTCTAAATGTGGAAAGATAAATGTTCAATTATCATCAAATCAAATCATTTAATTTAAAATCAAACAATTTTTAAACAGCTCCCATTATCAATTAAAAAATAATTATCTCAATGTCAAATTACTTCAATAAAATTTTCAATGTAAAACATTTTTAAAAAATACAATGATTTTTTTCTTAAATAACACTGCTTTTTAAAATATTTATTTTTAAATACAAACTATAATCCTCATTTAAATAGAAAACGTACATTATCAATTTTCATTAAATCATTTTAAATAAATTTTTTGGCTTAATAGAAAAATACATCATTTACTTTTCCCAGTTTTGCTTGAAAAAAAAAAAAAAAAAAAAAAAGCAATTTAAAAAAAAAATTATTTTCTTTTACCAAAATAAATTAAGCATTAGAATTATGATGAAATAAAAATAAGATGAAATTAAACAATTTTCCATATCTGTATTCTTCTTGATAGAAATATTTTTGATAAATGCATATGCAATCCTCAGATTTTATTGTAAAATCCCAAAAATTAACTATTGTATCAAATTGCATGAAATATGCATATTTGAAAAAATATCTTGTTAACAAAACAAGAACAAAAAGTCACTCTCTTTAAAAATTATTTCTACTAATTGCTTAAAATTATTATTTAAATTCCTTTTTTTTTCGTATAATTTTTTTTAAATAAGTTTTTTTTTAGAGAAAGTAAAATTTTTGGATTATCAATCATATTTTTAATTCATTTTATTTTTTTCAAAAAATTTTAACAAAGTACTTTAAGTATTTTTAGAGACAAAAATTGGAATTATTTTAAAAATTAAATCTTAATTATTTTTTTCTTTGAAGCAGTCAAATATAAAATTGGAAATTTTTTTTTTAACTCACCTAAAATTTGTGTAGCACTGATGGTCTGCGTAGTCTCTGTTGTATTGATCTGCTGAGTAGAATTAATGCCGGTTGTAACAGTCTGAATAGTTTGGGCTGGACTGAGCTGTTGACCCTGGGGTTGGGTTGAAGTACCACCCCCAAGGGTGGCTGTCATGCTGGAGGTGGCAGCTGCTGCTGTAGTTGATGTGGTTGTAACTGAGCTTGGCACGCCCAAATTTTGCAAAGGCGAGGAAGCAGCTGAAATGATCTGTCCCTGTTGGGTGAGGGCCTGAAAACCAGCCAGGTTTTGAACATTTTGCAAGGGGAAACCCTGCAGACCTTGAAGTCCCTGTAGTCCTTGAATGTTTTGCACCTGGATGGTTTGGATGTTGGTTGGCCGGATATTTGCTATGTTCAGCGTAGGAATCCCCCACGGATTTCCTTGGATTACTTGGTTCTGCCCTGCAGCAATTTGAATATTGGCAGCATTTTGAATTAACTGCTGGGGAGTGATGATGCTGGAGACCATACTGCCTTGGTTTGCAGCAGATGTAATTGTAGGTGCTCCAGAAACATTTTGTGGAATAGCAAGGGACAGAATGTTCTGATTGCCCGATGTTGGCATCCCCTGAGCACCTGGGGCTGGTGCCAGAGAGATTATGGTCGGTATCTGAAGAGCTGCTGCTGCTGCTGCTTGTGTTGCAAAAGGGGCATTATTGGCGGTTACAGGTGAACTGACTGTTCCAATGGACGATGACACGGACTGGCTGCTGGTCACTCCTTGTTGCGATTGTTGTGTTTGCTGTAACTGTTGGATGCTACTTATTGACGGAGATGTAACATCTGTTGCCGTGGTAACTAATGGTGGGGGAGTGTTGGAATTGCTCTTTATCTCGGACTTGACATTTACCTCCTGAGGCGTGGCAATTTCAAGTACCTGGGTAGATGGGATAGCGTCACTGGCAATCTGGCTCTGGTTAGTTGTAACGGTCGAAGACTGGAGTGCAGGGGTAGTTGCAGCAGCAGACAAGGCGGCCTGAGATCCGAGGTTAGCGCCTTGAAGTGCGGAAGGGGGATAAGCTTGAATGGGAAGTTGCACGGCTTGGAAAGTAGTTTGCCCTGTTCCACTGGATACAGGGATCTGGATAACGTTAGGGATCTGTTGAAGTTGCGATAAGGGTAGTTGAACTGTCTGCACCAGAGGTTGCCTAATTGACATGTTTTGCATTCCTGCAAGATTAACCATATTTCCAGCGAGATTAAGAACATTCCCCATAAACCCAACATTGTTGGGAATTATGTTTGTCCCGGGAATACTTGGAGTAGCACGGACAATTTGTCCAGTTGGGGTCAAGATGGCTTGATTTCCCGCAATAAGCGCTTGGCCTCCATTCGTGTTGGAAGCATTGGTGGGAATAAAAATAGCTTCTTGTCCTTCCAGAGAGAACGTTTGGAACGGAGGTATAACATTATAAGTTATGTTTCCACCCGGACCGGTGGAAGCAATGAGTTGTGGAGTCTGTTGGGCGATTATCGGAGCTGTAGTTAACGCAGTAGCTGGGGCTGTTGGCTTAGAGGAGTCAACAACACCTGGTACCTGAACCCAATTTTGCGCGGCCACGATATCGTTTTGATTAGAAACTTGGCCCTGGCCTATAATTCTGACTTGTGTCGTAGCTTGGTTATTTATTCCGTCTTCCTGGGGTGCTCCGATTTTGCTGCAAGTAGCTGCCAACAAAGCCAAAGGGGATGGCTGGTTATCCTACAAGGCGGGGTTAAAGAAAGGGGTGTGAATAAATACTAGGCCATTCAAAAATTTCAGTCTCACAAGGAACTAGTTTATTTGTTGGAAAGATAGACAGTGAGAGATAGAGAGAGGGGGAGAGAGAAATATCAAAAGACAGCGAGAGAGATAAAGAGATTAAAAACGACATAGAGAGGGAAAAAAATTAAAAGAAAAGAAAAATGTACACAAAAATTGACTGCAACCAGAGGGGAAAACACTTACCTGAGTCGAACTTGTCGGCATCACATAGTCTTCATTCGATCTCCTTACAGCAATTGTAGCCATTTAACGCCACAACAAGACATTTCGGCTGTTGTTGGGTTTTATCTGCGAGGTATTTGTAAGCCATAGATGGGAAATCCACGTTCCCCGCTTGGAAGCCATGAAGGCCAGTTCACACGCTAGAAATCACTACGCCAAGCTTCTCATCACATATGCTCGAAACAAATGAGTTGTTCCGCGCGGAGAAATAAAACCCAGAAAAGTTGGACTTTTAAACCCCTTTTATAGCATTATATAAACACTATCAACCTGAAATTAAAAACAAAACACTATTTAGTTGAATGATTATCATCAACCAGAGAAATAAGAACCGAGAAAGGAAATATACGTGAACATTTTTTTGTTAGAGTTTTTATAAAGAAAAGTGGGAAGAATAACGGGCTTGTATATAGAATGATGATGATGATTGATGTCAATGCGAGATAAGCAAAAATGGCGATGATGATGATATCTCATTTTTAAAGGCGGAATAAACGAAGTGAATGGGTTCTCAAAGAATGTCTTTTATTATTAGTTTTTAAGCTGAATAAAAAGATTTAGGAAAATAAACAGGGAGGATAAAGAGGTGGGTCTGGGTAAACTACTGGGTAATTTAGGGTGGTGCTCGGTCTAAAGGAAGGGAGTTTTAGTTCTAGTTCTGCTGGTCAATGCTTAAATTTTAATAAGTCTCAAAAATAATTTCAAAGGTTTTTTTCATTCATTTTTTGTCACATTAAATGAAAAGTATGTTTCTTAATCCCCCCCTCCTATGGTAGCAAGTCTTTTTCTTGGTGGTGTGTCGCCGTCGTGTGTGTGCATTTATTTAATTAAATACCAGAACTCAATCTTTTTTCTATTGGTCAGCTTCATGATTATACTGCAATGAATTCATCCCACCGACCCAGTACCACCGGGCGGGTGGGGTAAAAACTATATTGAAGGCGGCAAGAAGAAAATAAAATATTAATAAAAAAATCTTTATTATAAAAGAAAAAAATTAAGTATCGACAACCATAAATCGTTAAATCTAACATAAAAATAAGAAATAGTTTACATATCACATTAAGTTTTTTTCACTTTTCCAGTCTGTTAATGTTTACAGTTTTTTTCCTTAATTAACTTGACGTAAAATAAAGAAAAAAAAAAACTAAAAAAAATTAAAACAAAAATATTTTCACTCCAACTAAATAGATAAATAAATATCATTATATCAATAATGCCATTGTACTTTAATAAATAAATAAATAGTGTCAGTGGCAATAATCACAATATGTGTTTAAATAAATTATAATTGTGGTTTGTCACAACGGACCAACACAAAAAAATCTAACACTGAAAGAAAAAGAAAAGAAAAACTTACCTTGCTATTTATTTACTTTTAGTAATTTATTTTGAAAAATGAAAAATATAGATTGATTATATAAAAGAACAAACACTACATCGACCGTTAAATATGGGTAGTGAGTGAGAGTGGGTGATTATCATAACTTATTTCTTTTAGTAGTAAACAGTCCAGATTGTTTCACGTTATTTCATAAATAAAAGGAGTATTTAAAAACAAGAAAGAAAACGGTGAATATTTACAAAACAAAAAGCGCAAAGTGGGAAAAAACCTATCAAAGGCAGGCCTTAAGTGGGTTGTTGTAGGAGTTCCTCTTCAATGAATATCATAAACAAGAGGGAGGCTTCATTTTCCTTTTAATAATAATAATCATCATTATTATTCTTTTCACCGTAAAATAAAGTACCGTACCATATTATAAATCACCCTGTGGACTCTGGAATTTATGGGGCTTGTGCCGTATACATTTCCTTAAAGTCATTAAAAGGTGGAGTCCGGCTGGAACTAGTGATTGTTTTTATTGACTAATTGAGAAAGACTCACAAGTGAAGTAAAGTGCGATGACAATGGCTACCTCCATATGTTGGCTTTTTTTCTTTCTTTTTGTGAACGAAATCAAGGGGGGAAAGTGAACGGTTCTCTTGCTGTGCACCGCCCTTTCTAATTCCTCTCCTCCCTCATTTATGTCCCCCGCCTGTTTCGTAGTCCCAAACAACAATCAGCACATATAGACACGCACACACGCGGGCGCACCGCACCTCAAGTACATACACCCATCCATACATACAGTACTCCAGCTCGACTGACTGCTTTTTGGAAGTCCTCGTTTAACAGCACCTTCCTCTCTTTTTATTCATTTCTGCTTTCATTACTTATCAACATTTCTTCTTACATACTTACGTCCCTTTACATAGAAAATTGAAACTCAATTTCGTTTTTCTCTACTTGGACCTAGTGTTATTTCAACTTTAACATGTTTTTACTCCATTCTTTTAACTTTTTTCGTTATAAAAGAAATAAAACTAGGATTTGAATACAAAATATACAGAATTAAGTCTAGTCTTGGTAAATAATACATAAATTACATGACATATGTGGTTCAGGTCTATTGTGTCATTGTAAAGTAAAAAAAAAAGGTGCGAGCGAGAGAGACCTATTTTCTATTTTTTCACACAAAAAACAACGTCCGTAAGTAAGTCAGTAAGTCACAGTCACACTCACGCTCCAAGAATGAAGAATAAAAATATACTAAGATTTTTTTACGTTAAACGAAGCAAAAGGGTTTAAGAATTGAAATAAACAATTTTAATGGGAAAATTCTGCGTCTGCACCTTTTTAACTTCATAAACCAAAAACGCAAAAAAATGTTTCATTTTCGATTATTCTCTCTCTGAATTAACTTTTATTGAGAAGAGATGGTGAACTAACTACTTAAATTATACGATAAGAAAAATTAAAAGAGAGTGTAGTAGTAAGAGTATTTATTCATTGTGATCATTATAATAATTTCTCATCGTAGGTAGGTGGAGTGAGTGCAACTCAAAGTGGTAATAGTAGCGAACCAGGAGTGGAGTAGACTCGTGCGTGGCAAGTTGGCGCAAAAAAAAAAATCCAAAAAACAAGGAAGTGAATTTGATGGTTTTATGAAAAAGGGTGAAGTTTTTAGTTTAATCGGAAAAAAAATCTTGCTTGGGAGGTTACTACACAAATATTATTACTATCATTTACACATAGAAATCATAAACGAACGCCCATTTGGTGTGGCTATCCATGCGAAAGGCGGGTCACACTTTCTGTACCCGGACGTCATATGGGTTGTGGTCTCTATCCACCGCCTTTTCACGCACATTTGTTCTTTTAAATATTTTTTTCTTTTCGTAGATTTACTTTACATCAAATCCCCAAAAAACAAAAGATTACAAGTACAAAAAAGCAACAAATTTAGAGACATATCAAAATAGTGCTCGTACTTACTCTAAAGATGGCTCGCTACATAACACTTTCATCATCAGCCATAGTAGCAGTGTGGAAAAGCTGAAAAGAACGTAGAAGAAGTAGTTGTATTAGTAAAATAAAGACAAGTAAGACACTGTGTGTGTGTGAAGTTTCAAGAGGAGGAAGTCATAAAGGAGTGAAAGAACCAGAAGGAGGAGGACGAAGATAAGAAGAAGGAGGAGGGCAAGAAGAAAGAGTCATCATCATGTTTTAAATTAATATGGCTTTTCACTCCAGCCACTTTTGACAGTGTGTGTGTGTCTGTCTAGAAACCTTTTTTATGTTTTGTGATTTGAAAAATATAAATAAAGATTGTTTTTCTTCTTTAAATAAAAAATCTTCTAGAGGTTATCTTTAAGTTTAGATACTTACTCCGCCCTAGTATTTTGTTTTTTTTGTTTTTGCTCTCAATATTTGTGTTATTGTTAAGTGTTCTGTTATTTATTTCATTTTCCAGTGTAAAAAAAACAACAAAAAAGAACGTGGTTTAAATTTTTTTTTAAGTTATTTTACATTAAAAAAAATAAACTTTTGGATGAAATTAGTTAATTTTACGAAAATTCATCTAATTCTTTTTTTCTAGATTTCATTTCTAAAATAATTATTACCACTATTATTTCTGAATCAAAAACATTTTTTTAATTCATTTTCTATGCTTTAACAAAATTAGAAAATTATAATGTAATTTTAAGAACTTTTTTAAAAGTAAATTGAATAAAAGAGTTAACATTTTCGATAAAAAAATATCATTTGCGAAGTAAGAAAATAACTTAAAACCCATATGGATAAAAGAAAGTGTCCCCAAAATTCAATGAATTCCCTCTAAATTAAGTGGAAAGTAAAATCAGTGTCGTGACTCGTACTTCTAAGCCACCTTGCAGCTCGTCGCTCGCAGAAAATGCGTCTTGCTTGCGGCTCCCTTTCCCCGACAAAATTTAATTGTCACCCCCTCCCAACATACTGGAGCCTTATGCATACATATACAAATATCGATAGAAAGAGAGATGGGTGGATTGATAAGGTGTATATTTCAAGTGTGATAATAATTTTCTTATTAATTCAAATAATTAATTTGGTAATGTTTTAAATTATTAAAGATCTGTGAAGCCAAGGAGCCCTGTGCGGTCCCTAGGGAGCTTGCGGCCCTTCCCCTCTGCAATTGTGGGGTTTGCGGGGCCCAAAGCACGGTCCCGAGTAAAGTGTTGTGTTGTGAAAACAGTATTTGAATTTAAATTTTGTTTGCTCTTTATATAAAAAAAAAGCCACTTTATGATTGCATATGTCTCACGCACGCACGCACGGGCACGGCCCACGGCTCAGTTATTTCAGTTATTATTCTAATATTCTACTGCTTTCATTCAGCGATGGTGGAGAGAGCAATAAAAGCTCGGCCTCTGGAATCTTATTACCTGAGTTCAAATCCCAGTCAAAACCATTACTTTCACTTTAGCAGCCTCGGGCAGATGGGGCTCGTTAACTTGGGGGAGCGAAGGGTAACACCGAATGTAAAAAGCCCGGGTAAGAGCACGTAAAAAATGGCCTTGTGCCAAACTTGGGTAGTGGTGGTGGTGGTGTGAGTGCTCCACGCTCACCAAGTAAATATTGCTTTCATTCTCGCAGGAAATTTTTTGATTTTTTTGGTTTGTTTTTGTGTTTAACTGCATATCAACCTTTTTAGATTATTTTAATGCTGAGAACAATTTTCTTTTGATAAAAGTTATTTTTATACACACATAATTTTTTTCAATCACAAAATTTGGAAAGTTGTTGGTTGCACTATTTAATCCATAGCTGGAGAGAAAATCGGGATTCATAACTTTTCCAAAGGTATTAATCGACATGTCAACGTAGACGGAACAACTTGAATTCGAACCTGCGTACTATGGTTCGGAAGTCCGATTAGCTATCCACTGGGCCAACGTCGACCAGCTCCTTACAAGAAAAGCCTTGACATCGAATAATCCCAAGGATCGATACCCCCCCTACTTTTTTTTCAGCGACATGCAGTGCACCACCAGTGCACTTTTCAATAATTGGGCTAAATGGCCCGCGTTATTGAGGATGGCGATAGTCAACACACACACACACACATACAAAGACACCCAAACATACACACACACCACACACACACACCACACACATACACACACACACACCACACACACACACGCGCACACACACACCACACACACACACATACACACAGTAGGGAAGACGACTTGGATAAGCAGTTCGGACTTTGAAATCGTAATACGCGAGTTCGAATCCCAGTGGTTCCATTTGCGTTCCTTGTTGGACTAAAAAGGTATGAATCCTTACATTCCCTCTATCTATGAAATAAAAATAGTGAGTGCATAAATTGTGTTTGTGCTTACTCAAAAAATACATCAAAACAAAAATCTACATGTGAACAAAACAAGTAGAATATTTAGAACAAATAAAGTTTATTCTTGGGATTGAATGAATAATGGCAAAAAAAAAATCTTAATATCTAAAACCTTTGAACCCCGACTTATAAAAATTACTAAGTAGTCACTCCACTGAAAGTCGTTATATTAGAGGAACATATTAAAGCCAAAATATTGGTGTGTTTTTTGTCTTATGTTGTCAGGGCCGATATATCGGACTCTTAGGGTTCAAAGAATTAAATTTTGTTCAAGTGACGTTAGAGAGATGTTGATTCAGTGGTTCTCCAGATCACCGAAGTTAAGCAACGTGGCGTGGAGCCTTTTCGGTATGGGTGACCACCACCACCACAAGGTGTCATGACAAGCAAAGAAACAACAAAAGCACACCCAGGTGGTTTGGTTAGGTTGATTCGTGACGTGAAATGAGGAGCCCTCGAATCTATTTAGGATTCGAATCAGTGCTGCTGCTGCTCTGCTGCACTGTGCACTGTGGGTGCTCTGCACTTGCACTGCCAGCGACTATTTTTTTGAAAACCCTAGATTATACTTCCGAAAAAAAAAACTAGAATTGAATGAAAAAAACCTAGATTTCTAACATGTAATCCGTAGTAAATCCTTATTGTTGTTCACATAGGAATGAGTATGGATGTAAACACAAATTACAATTTAACATATCTCTAATTTTATTGAATAGTTATTTAACATATTACAATTATCATCCATCCTCATTCCTCTCGTAAACAACAGCTTTATCAACATGTCTTGTGCATCCACTAATCTTCTTTCATATCTCCTGTAAATGGATCCATCGCGTAAGTCCTGCAGCAGCAGTTCCCTCTGGCTCCCATGTTATGCAAGACTGACTACATTTCGTTACATATTATATTTACTTGGTGGTGAGCACCAACTCAAGTTTGGCACGAGGGCATTTTTACGTGCTCTTACCCGGGCTTTTTGCATTCGGTGTTACCCTTCACATAGATGAGCAGCTGAGCTGAGCTGCTCTCCCAAGTTAACGAGTCCCATCTGCCCGAGGCAGCTAAAGTGAAAGTAATGGATTTGACTGGGATTTGAACTCGCGTAATACGATCTCAGCAGAGCCCTAGCTTTTACCAATGCTCGCTCTCCACCGTCGTAGCGACATTTCGTTACATGTTGTTTAGCGAGAATTCGGTCTAGGGTAGAGACTTTATTATATTGGTTTTTTGCTTTCAGTGCATCATTTTTAAATGATGCAAAAAACCTAGATTTAGATCACTTTGTAAATGAAAAACCTAGAAACCTAGCTCAAAGCAAAAAACCTAGATCTAGATTTTTAAATCTAGCACTGAACGACTTCTCTGCTTCTCCCCACATAACTATTACTCACCCTTATAAAAACCCACCCCTAACACCGACCCACCCGGCAAACTAAGAAAAAAAAAAAAAAAGAAAAAAAAAAACCGTCCTGGATGTGAGTTGTCCTCTAGGGTGAGGACTAGGACTAATGTCTCAGAATACTCTGAGATTGCCAAAATTCTGTAAACAACACAGTGGCGTAGCTTCTAGAGCAAATGTCACCTGGAGCAGTCCGCTTAAATGTCCCCCACCCCCACTGACTCCCACTGACCCTATTATAAATATTTTACCCAATGTTGAATAGTTCACCTTATGCTGGCTGAATAGACCACAAATCCTATAAAAAATCTAAACTGTTGGGAGCGAGTGACAATAATCCTATAAACAAGTTCAAGTGATGAGAAGTCCAATTCATCACTCCGAGCCTTTTCATCATTTATGAAATTACTCTTATCTGCCAAATTTTGGTCTATAGACTTGTAATTCTTGCTACTTTAAAAGTAATTTTGACTGTCTGTCTGTGTTGAACAGACTTTACAAAAACTCCAAAACTCCACTGTCAATTTTGAGTTTACAGACTTAAAATATGAATAATAATAATAATAATAATAATAATCAAGGCCGTGCTTAGGGCCCCTGCAATTGCAGGAGGGTCGTAAGCTCTCTAGGGGCCGCAAGACTTCAGAGATTCTTGTATTGCAAAAATTACAAAAATAATTAATTGTTAGTATTAATTAGAAAAATCGGATCTTTTCTAGAAGACCTCCGCCACTAATGTAAAAATCAGAATT
>JAUZSX010000017.1:301622-344063 GCA_034780655.1 Idiosepius hallami | reverse complement strand
GTGTGTGTGTGTGTGTGTGTGTAAATCTAAAACCTTTTATCTTTTAAAAAAGGCCTTTTTTCAAAAGACGTTTTGTTTAAACTTTTAAATAGTTTTGTCTCTTGCTTGTCACCGTCGGCCGTATCCTCCGCCCTAAGAGGTCCTCCCTGCTGACTGCAAACATAATAATTTTGAATGTAATTTTTTTGTTTTGGGAAGAAATTTATTTTGTATAGTTTAATGAAATGTTTAAAAAATAATAAATAATGCTGTATTGTCTAGTTTATTTAATATTACGTTTTTTCAGTTTGCTGTTTATTTTTTGAGTGAGAAATTTATTTATTAAATAAGTTATGTATTTTTGAACTTAAAACTGGTATTAAAAGACACTAATTTACTTCTATTCTTAAATTAACCCAAATAACAGAGAAATAACTTAAAAACTGTGTTATGGGCCTTGAAAAGCATATTTTATTATATATAGAGCTTTTTTAATCTACCGTGACCAATCTACCGAATACCGCTACCATTAGTAGATTTCTGAAAATCTACTGATACCTATTGGACACGGCTCTCTACCAATACCGGCGGTAGATTTTTTTCTACCGTAAACCCAGCTCTGCAAAAAATTTATTTCATAATTTGAAATTATCTATAGCTACAAAATTATTTTATCTATAGCTACAAAATATAAGAACATACATATTCTAGTTTCACAGGAAAGTAAACCATCTCTTTCATATGTATGTTCTTATATTTCTTAGCTTGCATTTAGAGGTTATATACATTTAATTTCTAAATATAAAGACAAATTGTATTTTAATCTGTATTTAGAAATATCAATTTTTTTTATAAATTTGTCATTTTGTGGTTATATAGATAGGAAAAGATATAATATTCATATTAAATATTTTGTCAAAGCATTTAAACTGACACTAGGATAATAAAATGGAAGAATATTTCAACACATCTAAAATTAGATGCACACACAAACACACATTTTTGTGTAACTGTAAACAAATATGAATTCTAGGTTTTGATGAAATTATTGGAGAACCTCCATTAAATCTTAATTAGTGTATAGTTAGTCAGTGTTGACACTTAGTCAACAGGTTTTGATGGCTAGGTTTCGTGCATGTGTAATCCTTAGATCTAATTGGTCTGATAATTGCACAGACAAAACATTGAGCCACCTAAGTGTTTAACAGTGAATATAGATAATAATACTTATAGAGGAATACATGAGCATCCAAAAATAAACAATACATGAATATAGATCATGGTCATAATTAAGAAAAAATATTGGCAAAATATGCTACCTTCCCATAATTTCCTTAACTTCACTACATGTTCAATTTTTGCCTCTGGACTTTTCTTATGCCCTTCATGCATATTTGCCTACTTGAGGGCAATAAATGACCTGAAGGCTTGATTTAATGGTACATTTCACTGGTAGACAAACTATTGCCTAAACCACTATATCATTTTACACCCCCTGCTATCTCCATATTGTGTGAGAAGAAGTCTTTAGAGAAACCTTAAGGCTTGAGTAGTTATAGCTGTTTGAAATTGAAAAAAAAATCTCTATTATTTTAGCAAACTTTCAAAATTAAAATTTACAAAATTTTTATTGCATTACCAAGATGAAAAAGAATTGTGTGTGTGTTTATAAACGTGCGTTTTATATTCCTTGCAAACCTGGATCATATATCCTTAGCAAATAAGGGTACTGGAAAAATTTCCTCAAACCTACTTCTGAAAGATTGTTAATGTTACAAGACATCTTCTCACTTTAGATGCGAAGGTGCTTGAAAAATTAATACCTTCCAGTATAAAAGTTAGCATCATTTTCAATCGGTTCATTTCTTAGACGTAATTATTATTTTTTGTTTTGTTATTTTTTTATATAGTCAAAAAAATAATATATGAAGTTGATGGTAATTGCACAAATCCAAGAAATAAACATGGTCAAATATCTTTCTTTTTACCTTTTTTCATTCAGAAAGACACATTCAGTAGTGATCATGTATGAATATTAAAATATCATTTCGATAACTTCACCTATTGTCATTCTTATTTCATATTGTCAGGAAATATTTATTTCCCATCTGTATATATATAAAAGTGAGATTGCATGTGTGTTGAAAAGTAAAATAATCTGCCAATTTTCAGTCTACAGACTCGAAATTTAACATAAATGGTATTCAGATCCGAGGCATGTTTTTTAATCTGTTTTGAGCAAGAAATTTAGGGGTCAAAGGTAAAAGATAGGACTGTTGTGATTACCAACCCACCCTCTAATTTTGAGCCTAAAGACTTGAAATTTCATATAAGTGTTGATTTTATTTTAAAATAAAACCAAAACTAGATTATAAAAAAACAACAGTATGAATCACTTCGTGATACCTGAGGAAGACCTTATGTAACTTTATTCAGAACATTGTTGAAAAATAACGAAAAGGATGAGGAGAATAGTCCAAATGATGCTTATAAATGGCTTAAATTACATTCTTATATATGTTCATTTATTATTTTTTTTTAATATCTATGAATATGCTATATTATCTAAATATGTACTAATAACCTCTTTTTCTCCAATGTAGAAAACTGTTAGTCATTTTTGCTTTAACTTTGCTAAAACTCTTGTTTTTAAAGAAAAGCCAACTTTTAATGTCGATATAATTTCATTATAATGTGTGTTTTTTCATGTTAGAGCAGATAATGTATTATTGTTGATTATTTTAAATTTTTTACTTAATTTTTTTCTTTAAAATTGAAATTTTTTCAGGCTCCACTGAATCACCTTCCTCAGAACGGAGGCTCAACCATCATTCACATACCAGTAACAATAAAAACAGCAGTAGTAATCACCAAAATCATGATAAAAATCATAAAAATGATAAGGATATTAAAGAACAAAAAGAAAAAGACCATAAAGCAGAGGTAAGTTGTATTGACTTTTTTTTTTTTTAAACACTATGATAATTATGAAAATTATTAAGCCTTTCGCTGCTTGTCTCTTTTTCTCCATCATATAAAATCTAATATTGGGAATGATTTAAAAAGTCCAAAAAATTTTTTTCGACAAGATATCCTAAAAATAAAATATTTTATGTGAAATAGGAAAAATAATAATTTTTTTAGGGTTTTTGAATTTTCTTTTTTTTTTTTTTTTTTAAATTATGAAGACTATTTTACTTATATAGGAATTAATCAAAACACTGTTCAATATAGGTTCATAGATTTATATTTTTAATAGCCATATTCATTGTACAGAAATTAAGTTGCAACTATAGTTTTCTCAGTCTCCACCCTTACAACTTTGGTTCTTTGATCTAAGTCAGTGAGACTAGTATTAGTAGTGCCCAATTTTGGCGATTTTTATCACAATAATTTGCAAATGAAAAGCACAAGACTATAAATTTTCCTTATTTTGGTGGTGTATTCATGTTATTTATTCATTATACTTTTAAAATAAACCATTAAAAATGAACTGAAATTAATTTCTTAATTTTTTTAAAGTAAAAAAACTTGTTTACCCGTTTTAAAACAGGTGTAATAACAAAAAATAATGAAACTGTAACCATATAATTTTTTTTCACAATTTGAAGATGAAGCTCCAATAAATAAAATGTTTTTGTTTTTAAATGATTTTTAAGGGTTCAAAGTCGATGGTGAAGTTTAGAAATTTGAAACCTTGTTAAAAAACAATCTATCATCAATTTTTTGCTTTTTTTAAAAAGAATTTAAAGGGTAACACTGAAACAAATATATATGAAGAAAAAAAATTAAACTAAAGTTATAATTTTAAAATCTCCTAGGGATTTTTTTATTTCACCACACAGTGAAATATTTCCATTACATCTGTAACCATATATATATATTTTTAATATTTAAAATTGTAGTTCTTCTAAAACATCATAGGATTATTGATAATAAATATAAAGTTTTATTAAGGCCCTCATTATGGCCTTAATAAAACTTTATATTTATATTTTTAATAATAATCTACATAAAATTTACTTTATTTTTATCTAAAAATCTAATAATAGATTGAATTTGCTGATTTTTAACATAATGTAATTCATTTTTATGCTAGAAACTTTTGATAGCATTTGATAGCATTTGATATCATTTTTTGATTGACAATTAAAAACAAATCCTCAATCAACACAAACAGCCGTTTTTTTTGCTTCAGTAGCTGCATTCAGTAGTGGTTGGTCTGATTGAATGTCAACAGTCAAGTAGCAGTTAAAGCACTGTCTGTTAGAGCGGGGTGGAGAAGGGTTGATAATATTGAAAATAAAACCCTGTTTAACTTCCAGTTTTATTTTTATTCGTTTTAGTCATTATTTCCATTTATTTTTCTAACCACGAAAATTTAAAATCTTTTTCTTGTTCCGATATATAGTTGTAGTTGTTGCGTTTTTGAAATGATAATTTTGGTCATTAAGGGTTACCATACATGTAACCCTGAGTTATTACCCTTGTATTTTGAAAAATTTGGCACTACCAGACTAGTATCAATAAAGGATGAAAGTACATGAAGCTTTTTTAAATACAATCAATTTTTAAATACTTGCTGAAAAAATTTGGCGAATATATGAAAATCGTCAGTTGTATGACTGAATTTGCTTTCTTTTGGGTTTTTTTTTTCTCTCTGTGGTCAGAATTTAATTTCAATACTGTCAAAAACTTTTTTTAAAAAGAAATCCTTAGATAAAGTCTAGTGGGGCATAAGTTATTACAAAATGTATCTTTTCGTTATTGGCAATTTCAAAAACGTATTGTCAGTTTCTCAGCTGAAACTAAAGAATAAGAGCTACTGGTATAAAAGTGAATGATTCATAAACATTTCATATCTAAGAGAACAAATTCAAATTTTCCACTAACAAAAAATGTATTCACTTTTGCCAACTCAAAAAACTGCACCCAGACACTCTTTTAAAAATAGATGATCCCCAGATTCCCATGCTTGACTAGCATAAATTATTAGGTCTGATATTGGACAAAAGAATTACATTCATCTCACACATCAAGCACCTAAAAAATAAAGGCAACAAAACTCTCCAGCTAACGCGAGCCATTGCCCACACAGTTTGGGGAGCCAAAACTCTAATGAAATTATATAGATCGCTAGTGTGCTCACAACTATACTATGTCTTCTTCGTTGATGGTGCCACCAGAAAATCATATAAAAATACACTAGTCACTGTAGGACATCAGTGCTTCAGACTTGTATTGGGAGCCTTTTGCACTTTCTTTATTGATTACCTCTATACAATGAACCCCTATTATCAATCCAATGCAACAAACTAGTCCTACAATACTTGACTAAAATCCTCTCTTGCCCAGACTATCCTGCCTATAGCTAACCTACTAGATCATTAACTCTAGAAAAAAAGAAAGCAATCAAAACATTCCCTCTAAGAATGAAAGAAATCATCAGTGGAACTAACATATTAGGACCAATCCATGAATCTTTCAATTCAGAAAAACCCTCCGTGGGGAATCACTCCACGCACAGTAATACTAAACCTCACCAAATTCCCTAAATCAAAAACCAATCCCACTGATTATTACAAAAAACTGGATAAGATCACGAACAGTCTTCTCTCCTTCAAACACAGGTACAGACAGATCAAAAGATAGCATTAGAAATGTGGATGTTGAGCTATTGTAGGTAACAACATCACAATAAAAAGAGGTTGTCTTGATGGAGCATCAATTTTTAATGGTGAAGCCACAACTATCAAGCTAGTGCTTGCTATGATCACCATATACAAGTATAACACAATTATTATATTATCCAACTCACTCTCCATACTTTCATCAATCCATAACAACAACGTACAATCAAGTCACATAGGAGACTGAGTCCTGCTAGATCACCGAGGTTAAGCAACATAGAGCCTGTTCAGTATTAATATTGGTGACTACTTAGGAATATCAGGAACTGCATCAAACTGGTTCGCAGTTAATGGCATGATCAGTCGAACGCATTAAGCATTTTAAGTGAAAGACCTTCTGCCCATCCCCTCCCTCACTCACCGACCAGCGGCTATGAACGTCCCCAATTGAGTAACACTCTAGGGTGAGGACTCACGGTCTCAGGATGGTCTGAGATAGTGAAAAACCCGAAATGGATAAGGAAAGGTCTTCCTTGCCAATCTAAACAGCAATCTAAATGATTTGAACTTATAAACTAAATACAATTACTAAAAATAAATTCATTACCTTTTGTTGGAAAGAGTCACTAAAAGAAGACATCTAATATGAAAATCCCATACACTTACTTAAAACGCACAATTAGAAAAAAAAAACACATTCTATCCTACATTGGTCGACAACAAACCCAGATTTTAAATGAAAAATTATCCTATCATTTTTTTTAAACAAATAAAAAAAATTTTAATCGAAAAAAAACAAAAAAACAACACTATTTAAAGAAATTAATTGAAAAGTTGAAACTTTAAAAACCTATTAGAAATAGAAAAATTACTTATCTCACATAAATTAACGTCTAATAAGTAGATCCAGAGTTCATAAACAAGAATTTGGTTAGAAACATAAATTATCTTTCCCAAAGTTTCAAATTAAACCATTTTTTGGGAGAGAGTGTTTTAAAACTGCTTGGCATTGGCGCCTAAAATTTTAAAGCAGTATGTTTTACTAGTCATCAGTGTTACAACAGTAGCCCTTAACTATCAACACCTGCTGCTACTTGCACTTATATTAATTCAGTAATAAACCGAAACTGTCAGTTACACTGAAACTGTAAACAAAGATGATTGATATGTGATCGTGGATGAAAAAAGTTAAATTTTTGTACTAAGAATATAATATTCAAAATTCTTTTTAAAATATTCCTGATGATAAAATTTATTCATTTTTTTTTTTTTTTTTAACTAAAGCAGGGCTCTACGGACAAATTTAATTTCAGTTGACCTTTGACTACTAAGTATTTCAATTTATTAGTCAAATATAAACCATACTAGCCAAACCTATACAATGCTATTTCACTGTTATGAATAAACCAATAAGTTTTGAAACTTTCGAAATATTGTTCTATTAACCTCCTTATTGTTTAAATAATTGACTTTGCTCAATTTATTTTAAGAAAATAAAATTTGAAAAGACATATTCATTAAATAATGGAAGATTTATCTGTGAAAAAAAAAGTCGCCAAAATAATAAGCATTTTTTTATTTTTAGTCACCAATTGGAAAAATTTCTCGCAAGTGATTTACTCGCAATGTAAAGACTAAAATTTGGATATATAATAAACAATTAGAAACATATATATCAAACTCTTCAGTGCTACAAATGCCAGAAATTTGGGCTTCAAAAAGATAATTGCTTAAACCATCCCGTATGTGGCAAATATTCACAAAAAAAAAAAAAACAGACGAATATACACAAAAGTGGAGTTCTGCAAACTGTGGGGAAGACTACCCAGCTTACACAAGAATTAGCAAAATATGGATCTTTTGCCCTACACCTTAATTTTAATGTGCAAATTAGTTTTTCCGGTGGCCATCCCCAAGAGGAATCCCAGATGCTCCTTCCCAGGCACCACTACCTACTCGAATCTATTTATCTTCGTCTAGCTTAGACCACAAGTATTTTCTCAAAAATCCATGTATTTATAATAATAATAATAATAATCGTGGCTCAAAGGTTGATTTTCATTTATTATATCATATTATATATAATATTTTAGCTTCCATTCAATATCAAAATTATTTCAATTCCATTAATTAACTGTATAAATTACCTAACAGTTCTGTCACAAAAAGAAACCACTGAAAATAATGATAAATACGACATGCTCACCAAAAAAATATTAAGCTGGGTGCAAATGACTGGCCAAAATTTGTAAATTAAATAAAACCAACAATTCAGAATATCCCAAAAACGTACACCTATAGACAAATGAAAGCAAATACAAAATAGACCAAAACAAAAGAACAACCTAAACATCAAAAAAAAAAAAAAAGGCGGGAAAAATAAAACCAACACAAAGAACACCTGGAATCAAACAACAATACTGCCTGTAAAAAAATACAAAAGACAATGCAAAACTCAACACTTCACAACTACTTTGACAATCCAAAACAAGAAAACACTGACTCTCTATATGTTGACACAAACATCAACAATCCAAACTAGAAAAAAATAATTAAACCATGGCTTACAAAATGTTACAATTAAATAACTAACTTTGAAAAAAATACTACTTTCATAAAAATTTTCTGTTTACAAGAAACCCACTTGAAAGATACCAATACAATTAATATAAAACACAAAAACAAGAATTCAAATATAGTACATGTGGATTATCACTACATATGAACAAAAAGATTCCACATAGTGAAATAAACCTATAAACAAACATGTATAACACAATGGAGGACCCAACAGGTTGTCTACCAATATATGAAAATGTTTCTTAACCCTCTGACTAGTCAGAGGTCATATCCTGAGGTCACATTGCACCAAATATACGCAACGGAGCGTCTTGAGTGAAAGGTTCAAGAAACGGAAAGTTCTTTGTTGCTTGTCTATGTTAGAACTATCAGTCTTCCAATAAAACAAGTGCACAAGGGTTAAATTAGCTAAAGGTATGGTCAAAATCATCCTACATTGCTTAAAACAACTCTGACCACTCCCTTCACTTCTCAGTGAGCATTGACAAAATTTCATTCTCTGTGAGCTTCCTGGAAAATAACTAAACTCTTCCGAATAGTTCTAATCTAAACAGAAAGAACTCACAAAACTCTCAAAATCATTTTATATATATATATTTTATTAAATTGAATAATGATTATTGTACAGGCTTCAAGCAATAAAAACAAGTGCAGTTATATTGAGCAGTACTGTTATGTAGTCAAATATAGGTCATTAAGAATGTCATATAGTCGTAAATTTCAATTATAGTGTTAAAATCTAAGAGTATAAAGTTCCGTTAAATCAGTTAATTGATAAATTTCACAAAGTCATAAAAAAAAAAAAAATTGTGCTTCAGTTTCGACTACAATGGTCCGTTAAAAGTAATCAATCCAAAGAAGTCCTGTTGGATATGCTTTAAAGATTTTTTTAAACTTCAAGTTTTTCTGTTGTAATTTCAATAAGAAATCAAAAATGAATTTTCTAAAAAATCTCTCAACAATGCATTTTTGGGCTGACTGCTAGTCATTACAATCTTAAGTTACTGCCAATAGTACGGTGGGTAGGTTTAAGGAAATTAGTTCATTCAAACCAGATAGGTGGCGCAGAGATAGGTATACCATTTTGATTTTTAAATTTTTTGCCCCTCACAACATTAAAACTAGTTTTAATGCAAAATAACAAATATTAATTGGTTTTGTTGTATTTTTATAATTAAAACAAAGGAAAATTAATTGAAAACAACATAAAACAAAAAATTATTTAAATTTTTGCGTGAAATGGAGTTTAGATGGTGTGAAAAAAAAATATTTTAAAAAAGTATGAGGATTATTGAAATTCATGTTAACTAAAATTTACTCTCAAGTAAAAGTTTAAAAATATACAAAAAATCAAAACATAAAAACATCTCTCATATCTCAATAAGAATCCCAATTCAATTCATGATTAATATTTGGGAAAAATAAATTTAAAGCCGATATTTCAATAACAGTCGATTTTTTTAAAGATTCAGTAACCATTTCATTGTCTTATCTGTCAACACATCAAAGACAATTAACAGAGATTATAATTTATGGAACGACAAACCCACACCAACCTCTAATCTCTTAACATGTGCTACCGTTGCTACTGACCCACCACCGTCGTTCTATTTTCTTTAATTGACTTTGTCACGTAGAAGAAATGATATATCATTTCAAATAAATTTAAAATATTTAATTCTTTTAAAATTAGTTTTATAATGGAATTTAATTTTTGTTTTGTTTTTCTTAAGCCTTATAAAATATATCTTAAAAAAATAATTGAAAAGTCTAAAGATTTGTATGTTTTTTTTCTTACAATATGAAAAATAAATATATCTATATATGAAACTGTTTGAACTTTTAAAAAAATAAACAAAATATTTTTTATATAAATAAAAATTTTGGTTATTATTTTTTTTATATGACAAATAAGAATCATTCTATGATGTTAATTGTAGAAGTGAAAACTATATTTTTCTTTTAGAAAAATACTTTATTCATTTCAAGTATTTTTTTCATAAAAAAAAACAAGAGTGTGAAGTTTTTTTTGTTTTTTTTTATGCATTTTGATACATTGGGGGAAGTTAAAAGTTTGAAAAAAAAAGAGTAAAGATAGGATTTTTTTATAAAACAATTATAGTTCATTTGAAAGAGCATAAAATTTTACATAGAAACTGGAAAAATTGAAAAAAAATGAAATAAAAATCATTAAAAAGAATAGGCGATTTTTGACATTTTAAATTCAAATGCATTTCATTATGTAAAAAATAACCTCCATGACATTTTTTTTTTGAATTAAAAAAAAAAATAGATTCAAAATTTTTTGTAAGCAACTCTTTATTAATGATTAAAAAAAATGTTTACTTAAATGAATGAGAGTAATCAAAAGTGAATTCATCTACTTAAATAATGTAATCTATGGTTTAATCAAAGGGGAGGTATTAATTCTCCACCATTTTCTGGTGTACCAAGAGCAGAGTGAAGTGAAGGATGTTTTAGTCTCATACACAGAGATGACAAAATTGTGTTCAGGTTCCCCTTATAAGTTTAGAGGTAAATTCTCTTCCTGGGAGTTACAGCTCCACCAAAAACCAAATTCTAACTCTACAACTGAGTTTAGAGGTGATTTCTCTTCCTGGGAGCCACAGGGCCGCCAGCACCTCTGAAAAACCGGTTCTAATTGTCAAAAATTGCTCTTGCATCCTTTTTGATATATACAGGAAAATGGCTAGGGTTAGAAGCAACTGTGCATTCTTTTTGTCACATATTTCATTTAACCCTCTGTTTGGTCAACCAATATGATGACATAGGAATATTAATTCACTCTCCTAAATCTGTTATTTCCACTGTTTTAGACATTACCTGGGATTTGACCCCGAGTTCAAATCCACTAAAAGTTAGTCAAAACATATTTCCTATTGAATTCAGGTCAATCCCACTACCCTTCGCTAAAGACAATGTTATGCTTACTATTTTCTTATTATTAAAAATTATTATTGATTCAAATGATCTTTTTGCTAAGCTAAAAAATATTAACATCCCTGAAAATTTTCTCAATCAGTAAGGTTGTTGGAAAGGACCTTTTCTAGATAATAAAGCCAATACCTTTTATTCTTTTATTGTCACTAAATAGTTATTGATTGTTTAACACCTGGTTACATGTTTTATCGTCACACATGCATGTTGTAATAATTGCAAGCCTATATTACTATGTTCACCATACATATCACCAAAAGAGAGAATAAATGAAACCAAATTGAATGCCCTGATTCGGCAACTACCAAAGCCATTAATTTAACGGAGGACTTAAACTAGGACCAACAACCAAAATTTTAAAAGCAACTAGGATTAAATTTGAGTCCTGACCTAAAAGTTAATATAAATACAAGAAAAACAAAACAAAAGTTATGAAAATGTCTTGTTCAGTTTTGAAGTCATTACTTTTTTTAATACCAGAAAACTTAGCTCAAACACATTTACATGGCAATATGGCAGCTATGAAACCACATTTTAAGAAAACTACATCTAAAAATATTGCCTTCATCACTCCTAGTATATCTATAAAATAACTAAAATACTGATATCTCCAATTCATTTTGATCCTCATTTTTGAGGTTTGAAAATAGAAGATTGCTTTATTGATGATTTTAAAATTGCACTGATTGGCAATTTATGAAGTATCATAAAATTAAATAAAAGTAATTAAAGAACATCCAGTGTAATTCTTTATGTGTAATGATTTGCCTCATTTCTTTTTACAAGAATTGTATCTAAAACTTGCTTCATGACAAGAAGATAAAAATGCTAAAACGCTCAATTTTGATAGTAGAAAAAATGTACTAAATTTCATAAAAATATAACGATTTCAAAATATTTCAAAAACTATTAAATGTACAGACGTGGAATTTTGCATCCTTAATAGATATTGTAGAATGTCATATGCAAAATGTATGGTTGGTACATGTAATGCACTTTTTGAAAATCTTCATAATTTTGGTTATGATGGCAAGATTTACAGAGATTTTTTTTTTTATGTTGCCTGAGTTTTCTTTAACTGTTTTTTTAAATGATTTTTTATCAATGGAACAACCAAATTGATACTCCCTAGCCCACTATACTCTATTATGGAACTAATTATAGAATGATGCCATTTGTAAACGTCATTGATGTAGTGCTTAGACAAACTCAGTTCATCTTAAGTAACACCAACAACAGCAGCTAATTATTTTCTAGAATAGTTAGCCCTCTTGGGTGAGGTCTGGGTGTCCCTTAATTTATTCTAAACTGATGATAAATCTTGATGAAATTGCATGTAAATTTGGCAACAGCCCAGTTTTTTTTCTTCACAATTAAATTAGAAAATTAAATTTGAGAGAAAAAACAAGAAATTGAACTGTGACCACTGGTATTCCTAAATGTTCTTACTATTGACCAGACTCGACATTGCTTAACTTCGGTGATCTGACGGGAACTAGTGTCTCCAATGTGACTTGACCGTTGAAATCATTTTTACAACATAGGAGTAGGCATTGTGTCTTTAAAAAAAAATCTTTTTTAAAAACACAGAAGATACAAAGAAGTGTTTTTGAATTAATAATAGATAAATAACTAACTAACGGAGAAGTCTTTTTGAAATTCAAGAAAAAATAATTCCATTTTCAAACACGAAGCGTTTTTGAAAAAAAATTATTTTTGTTTTAACAAGTGTTGTTCAAATAATAAAAATAATTATAAAAAAGATAAAAGTAACTTCTCTATTAAACAAATCAGAAAAAACAGACTGTTTACATGTATAACTCTTCAGAAAAAACTATAATCTATATACATAAAAATGTAAAGTGTCTTCCTGGATAATTGGCTTTCCTAATTATCTTAGTAGCAATATATCTTAGTAATATATATATATATATATATATATATATATATAAATTTAGTGTTTAAACTATTTTTTCTAAGTCTTTAGTGTATAATAATTTCAATAAGGTTATTAAAGTGTGGTATTGAATTTAATTTTCAAAATATCTGATTTTGTTCTTTGCTCGTGTTGAAGATTTTTCTGATGATAAATCACAAAAATTAACTATTGTAACAATTAAATTCTCTTGCAAATATCTTCATATTTTACAGATATTGTGTCAAAATTTAAAAAACCAAAAAAAAAAAAAGTAAAAAAAAATACTAAAAATTAGGGAAAGAATACAACAAATTTTAAACAGAAATTCATCTGAAAAAATTATTAAACTATTAACATCCTGTTAGTAATTTTTGGTCCCCAAATTTATCAGAGAGGGATCATTGTTCGTCTGGACAATTGTCCATCACTTTTTTCTGGAATTTTGCCACAATTCTTTTGGGGACTATTTAACATTTCTGACCAAAATATCATTATGTATGACCCCCCCCCCATTTACTGTGCAGTCATGGCAGACTATGCATGCTTCACTTGTTTTTAATTGATTTTGTTAATTTTTTAAAAAATTTTATACATATACCTTTTTTTTATAATTAGTGATTAACTTTTCAAAAAATTATGAATTTCCTTCATATGCTAGTTTTCTGAATTCATTGCGTGAAAAAAATGACC
Organism: Idiosepius hallami; assembly: GCA_034780655.1. NCBI lineage: Eukaryota > Metazoa > Mollusca > Cephalopoda > Idiosepiidae > Idiosepius > Idiosepius hallami. The sequence goes on along the minus strand of JAUZSX010000017.1, from coordinate 330,308 downwards.
GAGCAATATGTTAGATAAAATATTTACTTGAATTTAAAGGGGAAATTATTTATCTGACTTAACAGATTATATAAGAATACTTTAATCAAGCTTGTTAAATAATGAGACAGTAGATCAGATTGTTATTTTGTAGATAACCAGAATATTAAAATATGATGTTTTACCCATCTTGCTTTCTAAAATGAACAAGACAAAACACCATGTGAAACTATAATGCTAGTTCAAACTATAAAATTTTATCAGCTTTCTCAAATAATATCTTAGCATACACTGAAATAATTAATTTTATTTTTTGTTAGACTATAATGATTATATAATTGAAAAATGTGCATTTTGACTTCATACATATTTTCAGATCATTTGATAACATCCTTTTTTTACCTTATGAAATTACCTGACTTTTTTTTAAATAAGTAAAGCTTTGGGTATTTAGGTTTTAATTCATTTGCAATCCTGATGTAATTCAAAAGCATGTAAAATAGAAAGTATTTGTGCTCAAATTATAATTATACGTAATAATGACATTTACTGATAACATTTGCATAAAATCTTCATTAAGAATTTGTTGTATGTTTAATATGTTTAGATGATATGGAGTATGAACAAGAATCTTTACTAAATTTTTTGTGACTGATATTCCAATTTATTTTCACATTTTAGGTACAAAAGTCTGCTGTGCGGGTGTTTGGTGATTGGTCAGAACACATTAGTTCTTCGGGTAAAAAGTACTATTATAATTGTAAGACGGAAGTGTCTCAGTGGGAGAAACCTAAAGAGTGGCATGATATGTAAGTATAAATTCCATTTTATTATTTTTTAACTGCTTTTTTAAAAAACTATTTCCTGATTTAATTATTTTCATATGTTAAATAGCAAAAAAAAAGTACAAATAACGTACCCTCTGTGATATTTGGGTTGACTGCTCTGCTATAAGTGTATTTGTATATATACATACTGTTCTGATTAAAAAAATAGAATCAAATATTGGGATTCTTTTTATCCCCACTTTTGAAATGCACAATTCTAAATTTTGTATAAAAATAAAAACATGAACCAGAATAACGAAATAAGATTGAAAATTAAATCACTAAAAGATTTTTATGGATTGAAATATAAAAAAAAGAATTGTAACATAAACTTGATTTTTTTTTTTTTTTTTTTTTTTTTTTCAGTCATTTCTTATAATGAAGACATCATTCCTTTTTCTCTCTTCCCCTCTCTCTCTCTCTCTCCTTTTACAAATTGTATTCTTCATGAGTTGATAAGTCTGCTGCTATCATTTGGTACTGGCAGCAGTTGTAAATTAGAGTAGAATTTTTTTAGATGCCAAATTTAGACCTTTTTCACCTTTTGTACTTTATTTAAAATCCTTTTTACATTAAAAAATAATGCTTAGTCGAATGGTGTTTGTTCTGTATTTGTAGAATAAAAATTTTTTTTACTGATATTTTTCCTGGCTCCACAATGGTACAAAAAAATTTTACAAAATATATAGGCTTTTTTAACACCCTTGTGCATTGATGCAACATAACTAAGATACCCACTAGACAAAGTGGAACTCCCCTGTTTTTAATGACTTAAATATAATAAGCATGGCAAATCTGATATTGAATTAAAGTTCATTTAATTCCCTATCAAATGGTGTATGGAACACAAAGCTTTCTTTGCATAAATACGCATAGCAAATTAAAATACACATATTGGCAGTTTTTCAAGTTAGGCGAACAGATACCATAAACAAGTTTAACTTAATTGTTGTTACTTAAATTAAGCCAAAAATCACCCCAGTTTCTGATTATTTCTTTCATAACTTGTAAACAAGTACATTACCTTGGCTGTGTGTTGATATCAACATTTTTTTATTGGATTGTTTTGATACTTGGTAATTTTTATTTAATTTAAAAAAAAAATAAATATTGATTTTTAAAATATACTTTACTGGATCAAATGGGTTTAATGGTATATTGCATCAAAAATTAATCTCATTCAAATAAATTAACTTAATAACAGTTTTAGATTTATATTTTTATCAAATTGAAAAGGCGTGTATTTTCATCAAATGTGAAAAAGCGTTAATATAAGTTAGAATTGTGTGTAAAACTTATATCTAATATATTATTAAAACTCTAATTGTCGCGTTTGAATGGGTTCTCCATCCAATTTTGAATTTACAGGCATGTGTGTGGCTAGATCAAGTAGGTGCTATATTTTCAGAAGAAAATATGAAATGGCTAGATCAAGTAGGCACTATTATGCATAAGAATGATTAGAGAATTTCCCTGATCACATTACCCCCTAATTGTAGCCTCCAAGCTCTCCAGACTTAAATCCATTGGATTATTATGTGTGGGACGTTGTTGAGAGAGATATTAATAAACATCCTCATACCACTAAAGATTCCCTGAAAGCATCCAATAATATTTTAGTTTATGTACAAAAAAGTGGATTTTTGTAATATCAATGTTTTTGTTTGTGTTTTTGATTATTTTTAAAAAGGAAATATATGTTCTCAAATACCAGACGTTCCTTGTATATTGAAGAAATTCTATTTTCTGTATTATGTCATATAACTTTTTTTCATATTGTATTTTAAAGGCCAAATAAGGGAACAGATAGCAAGTTACAGGAAAACAGAGCTCCAAGCAAGCACAATGCCAATTTTTATAGTAAATGTAAGTAATGCAATAGTTTACATTTTTTTTTAGTGCAATAGTTGACATTTTTTTTTGCATGATTGAACAGGTAATATTAATGCTTCATTAATGTTAATTATCAAGTGTTTAGAATATTGAATAGTGATAAATGTTTGTGTATTTATTCTTTCCTTTAAAAATATTTACATATGGAATAGGTGGATACATCCAGTATAAGAGTATGATGCCTCCATCGTGTGTCTGGAGCAGAACATTCATAACAGCTTCATTTTACAAAAGAGATGAGACAACAAAACTCTTTTTTCTAATGATTAGAATATTGTTTACTGTTGAAATTAGGTGAATTTTAAATATCATTGATAGATTTTACAGGTTATTTGAATTGTTTTTAGTACTACTCTATATCTGCACCCTTGGGTGCCAACATGTATAAATACATGCATACATTATACTTAGCACCCATGGATGTGGATATAAAGCAATACAATTTTTTTCTCTACTTAAATATAGCCATTGTATTTTCTCCTGGGTAGGAATGGAATGCTTTATCACTAATTTTTTTTGAATGGAATATAATGACTGAAAAAAAACTTGGTTTTTCAGGTCCATCTTTTTTTAAGCTAATATTTTATTTGTAAAATCTATAGATTTTGTACAAATCATTGATTAAATTTTAAACATATTTAAGTGTTTCTGCACAAATATCTAATAGATTTTAATGTTAAAATAAATGAAAATAAACTTTGAATATGAAGTTATTAAAGTTTTATTCTTTTAATATTTTTTCTCTTTAAGTAAAGATATGTTATTCTATATTTACAAGTATTTTTTGTCTTTATGTTTGATTCTTCGTATCATTTGTAATTGATAAGGCTGATACTCACAATCTCTCTGTTTGACATATTTTCTGTCTAATTTGCTGAATCAAAATTTGAGGTTAGTTTACTGTTAAAATCTATCTGCTGATCAGCTTGGACTTTTTCTTCCTTTAAATTATAAAACATTGCTGAAAGCTATGTACACTAAATGAATTATAAAATAATCTAAATAGGATTCCTGGGTTATAAGAATTAATACTACTTTAGTTTATGTACTTTTTTCATTTTATTTTACTTCGTTTTCTGGGGATATCTCTGCACATTGTGAGGAATAAAACTACTGAAGGAAGTTGACTTGTAAAAAAGAAAAGGAAACAAGCAAACATAATATAATTCTTGTTGGCCCATGTTCTTTCCTCAATGACATGATTCCACCTTAGATGTTTGGAAATTGTTCATGTTCTATATTCATACAGTCTCCAACCCCAGTCAAGATATTTTCAGTGTCTATTTGTGATAATTAAAATTTGTTCCATAATTTAAGAATTATTATCATTTTCTTTTGCTGGTTTATATTTTCATTTTTTTAACTTGCCATCAGCAGCTAATCATGTTCGAAATGGCTATTACCCAATACAAAATTCTAATGCAAAAATACTTCAACATTTACAACATCAAAGAACTCTATGAAAAAATAAATGTAAAAAAATACTCAACTATCTGAAAGAAGTAACCCTCTTCTCTAAGATATAAACCAACATCTCCTCCAAAATTAAAGATAAATAAACAAATAAAAACCATTAAAAATAAAATATTAATAAAAATAAATAGAAATATAAAAAAAAAACTATGAGCATATGCAATGATTTTTCTTGGTATTAAAATGACTTAAAAGGTTAATATGCCATAAAATACAACAAAACAGCAAAACATATAAAACCCCAATATTAAATGAATTTTGAATATAAGCTGTGTCAAGGGAGTAAAGGGTTTCCATGTAGCCTCATCTCTAATTTTAAGAATGATTAGAAGCAACTTGCATTTTTGCAAGTTGCTTCTAATCATTTTTAAAATTCTTAGAATCAATGCCATTTATTATATCTTGACATATACTAGAAATAAATTGAGTGTAATGTTAATGTGCATCACTTTGGTTCAATTCTGATTTGAAATATGTAAATGTACTAGAACTATTCATGTATTTTTTTTTAATCCTTTGAGATGAAGCTTTATTTTCTGTGTATTCATTCTTTGCAGACTTGTCCTCATTTTCATAGTTCTATGAGGGTGAGGATAACACACACAAAATATTCATGTTTATATTATAAATTTAGAATAATTTTTTAATATGCATTGGCATAATTATTCATTACCCCTTTAATATATCTAATTTATATATACAATTTTTCTAAAGCAACTCAAATCATCAGTAATGAATTTCTAAAATAATGGTAATGTTTAATTTTTTTATGAAACCATATTTTTATTTAAAAGGGAATATGGAATATATTATCTAGCATAATATACCTAATTTAAAATCAGTTTTGAACTATTTTTACCCTATAGATTGAATTCAATTCTTAGCATTTTATGCATTCAAAATTTAAATCAGTTGTGTTTTAAAAAATAATTCAAATATTACCATTCTAATTTTCTGACCTTCCTGCTATCAGCATTTCCAGCCTCAGATGACAGAAACAAACATTCCAATGTTGGAGAAAAATTTGATAAACACCATAAAGTCAGTTTACATCAATCATCCAAATCATCGGACAGATCATTATCTGAGAAAATTAAAACAGGACCGCCTAAAGATTTACAAGATGTTGTTGCACAGAGGACTAGCCAATGGGTTCACAAAGGTGGACAATTGCAAGAAACGATTATCAAGGATAATTTTCGAAAGGATAATACTCCCATTCATAATTTCGATTCAGGAGTGGGGCGACAACGACGAGATAGTGAAGGAAGTAAATCTGTTGGACCTAGTACACCAAGGAAACTTGAGGGTGAGTTGTTTCCTCACTTTGCTATATGTATTTTTGTGTTTACATTTACAGTGTATCACAAAAGTGACTACACTCTTCTCATTTCTTCAGATATTTAAGTAAATCTCTTCATTAGAAAACACTGAAAAAATGAAATTGTAGAATATAATTGGCTTAATTTATTTTTCCCTCAAAATAACTCACAATATAGCCAGTAAAAGCTAAATCCCAGGCAACAAAAGTGAATACACCCTTAAGAAACTACATCTCTTTCAAAATTAAGTAGTGCTTTTCATTTTCTCTTCAAAATGTCAAGTAATTCATTAGTGTGACTATAGGGAGCAGCGGTATTCAAATTTGTAGTGCAGGTTTCACACTACTGGCCCTGAAGGTCTAAGTATGGACATTGCAAAGCACTCTCCGAAAAAACCTATTGTGGCACTACATGAAATTATGACATGTAGTGTGACAAGGCTACAAGAAGATTGCCAACACCCTGAAACAGCTGCAGCATTGTGGCTAAGATTATCTAGCATGGTCTACTCAGAATATGACTTGAGTAGGTCATCCTAAGAATCTCAACGTAAGTACTGAGCATCACATGTAAATATTTTCTTTGAAAGATAGGCATAGGAGTGCAGTTAGCACTGCTGCAAAGATTAGAGAGGTTGAATGTCAGCCTGTTAGTGTTCAGATCGTACACTGCATACTTCATCAAATTAGTGTGCATAGCTTTCACCCCTCATTCTTTTCACCTGTCATAAAGCATTAAGTAGAAATCAATTTATAGTTTTATATTCTAATGACTATTTTGTAATTTAATAATTTGGTTTCAGGTTCCTACTATTTAGAAAAGTGTAAATCCTATCTCTTACAAGTGATGGTCTAAATATTGCATTTGGTATTTTATTAAATGGAAACCATTTATATTCTAAATGGTTCCACTGAAACATAACTAATCTCTTATCAAAGGAATTTTCTCTGGTTCTCAGATTCAATATTCTAAACCCTGTGTACGCTTTATTGCAAGTCAATATTTTTTTGATTAGGAAATTGCTGATATGCTAATTTTTTTCTATTTTCTGGTAATTTTTGGTACACTGGAAGAGCATTACAAGGTGCTTTATTTCCGTGATTTTTGTGGAATTTGAATGAATACTTTTAAGTTATGCTTATTTTTCTATTTCCTGGTAATTTTGTGTATCACTTAATTGCAAGTGTCTAAAAATGTAGCAACAGTAATAAATTTAAAGATATAAAAAAGTGCGTTACCAACAATTAGTGAAAACTCTTATGATATAATTCTATAATATTATTTGGTAATAAGAACTTGCTGCAAGGATTGTCTAAGAACCATGTTATGCTGCCTTCACTAATTAAAGTTTGTTTTTGAATCATTATATTCTATATACAGCATGTCAACAATAAATAAGGACTTTAAACCTTAATAAAGAAGAGACTAAATTTTTTTTGTGCATGTTTATTTAACTGTTTTAATAAATAGATTTTATTTTATGCGCTTATCATTAGCATTCACAACTCACCGAATGCGAGTCTTAAATCACAACAGACCTTAGCAGCAGACTCTAGACTGCTATAGCACGGAATGCTTGCTTTATGAGTCTTCAGGGAGGCTACTATATTATGGGGGTGAGCATTAAGGCAAGCTAGAGGGCCAGATATTTTAGGGCTCAAAAAGCTGCAACTCTCAAGAAGGTATGTCCATAAGTCCTTGATGAACATCACTTTCTTGGGATCGTTGTTCTTCTTAATCCAGGGTAAAAGAATTTGTTCCAGAATCTTCAGATGTTCCGCTGTATTGATCTTGAAGCCTACTTTAATGAAGTGAGGGGGGCATGACTTTTCAGTCGCTGGCAATAGCTTCAAATTCCCTCATAGTGTTTACTCTGCATGACTGGAAAAAGACAAGAAGGCATATTGACAATAACTCTCGATTTTTACAGTTGGCATCTACTACAAACTTCGTCTCGTCTACAAAAAATACATATAATAACTACATGGTGTTTCCAGTGATTGAGTAGCAAGAGGCTCTCTCTTTACAAATAATCATAGATTTTGCTGTAAGAATGTTATGATGCCATCTACAATATGACTACATCTCAAGATCTTTCTGTACTGCATTAGAAATGGTCATTCTGGTCATATTTTGTTTTTTGCCAGTTCAGCTATTGCTGCAATGGACCGTTTCAAGCCATCGAGAAATCTTCTGGTGCCGATTTTATCACTTCTTGGACTGTGAGCATTCTGTTGGATGTCTCTACCTTCCCTTAAGTTTGCTACAATACGATAAACAATCCTAGGAGCATAACTAGTGTGTCTCATAATGTTTGATGTCTTATGCCCAGCATGGAAAAATTCAGTAATCAGGCTATGGTTATTATACACTGGTACTCATTTTTTAGAAATTTTAGGTGGCTAATCTAGAACATAAGACTCTAAAACATACAGCAATTAATATTTCATATTGATAATGCCATTTTTAAAAATCTAATTTGCAGATAGAAATTTCTGCCAATTTATTGTTTACACTCTGTAAAGAAAACCAATCATAAATTTTTTTTCTTTTTTTTTGTACTGATTTTTTGCCCTAACAATTTTTTTATTATTATTTTCTATAAACATTTTTATTTTTGTAAAAAAAAAAAAAAATTAAAACCAACTTTAATAAAGATGTCTTGTATATTCAACATCCAATTTTATTGTCAAGTACATTTTGTATTTGGTACAAATTTACTTGTCTAATTTCGTATTTCTATATAATTCTCAGTAGATTTGGTTGATAGTAATACCAAAATTAATATACAATAAGTTTTAATCTTGGAAGTAAATTAGATAATGTGTGTGTGTGTGTGTGCGCAAACACACACATATATATTCAGACACATTTCATTAAAAAGAATTTAATTTTTTTATATATATACATTGATTTTAAATTTTTATTACAAACAAAAAAATTATTTTTCTTACAGCATTACAAACATTACAAAAATTACAAGAAGCTATTTCCAGGCAGCTATCTATGAGCAATCAACAAAATGGTAAGTTTTGTTTTTATTCTCTTTTCGTTTTATTTGAAAAGAACTTAGATATTTTAAAATATTTTATTGCTTACAATGATACTTCTCATTGAAAATTTTTCAAATTGTCTTCTATTTCGTGTAACTTTAAGATCACAGGAAGAAGAAATATACTTGTATTTTATTCTCTAATTTCAACTGCCATAGAACTCGATGATTTGGCTTTATAGACAATATTTTTTTTACCAAGTGGTTCAAATAGATGCAAATATTTTTCTTATTCCCATTTGTCAACCTGTATATTTTTTTACTAATATGAATATTTACTGTAGTGAAGATTTTCCATAAAATCCCTTCTAATACCTTTGAACCTAAATAAGAAATTTGCAAAATGTAATTTTATTTTAAGGGGAAAAGTTTTTTATTTAAAAAAAAAAATGGGTAAAATTGAAAACTTCACAAAACTGATTAATTACATAGAACATTTTATTATTTTCTTTTATATATTTTTCTCCTAGCTGCCCCATCACCTCGAATACAAGTTTCTCATGCAGATACCTCCCCTCAACAGTCTTTAAAATCACCTACACTGAGTACAGATAGCTCTCACCTCCCTCCAGTAAATTTGAATCCACCTCCACATGAAGAAGAATCAGGGAAAGAAAGTCCTCGATCTGAAAGAAGTGTCAAAACTGAGTGAGTGTTTGTCTCTAAATTTCAATAATGAACCATTACTCATATTGTTACACTATTCATACATTTCAATAGTTTCAAGACTTATGAGTAGTTTACATATTCAAAATTCATTTTTTTTGTTTAATATTTGTTTAATGCTTGTATCTAAATGTTTTTCCAAAAATTTATTTAAGAATTTTACTGTCTCATTGAACAGTATCTATTTTTGAAACCCACTTCCCATAATTTCTTAGAATTATAATTATTCATCATATTAATATTCAAAAATATTTTTTTAATTTACCAGTCTTATTTTAAGAGATAGTTCAGTTCAAACTCTAATTCTATACTTTAATCACTACTTATTATACTAATCTGGGTTTAAGTTTGAAAGGTCCTCTTGTCATCATTTTTTAGGTTTATTACTTACTCAGAAATTAATTAGTGCATAAATATTATGATCCAATATGTACAAATTGAAATTTTCATTTTCTAGAAAATATATGAAATTTATTTTATACATTTACACTGAAATAAGAATATGGATTCATTGTATATCCTGTGACCTGCACTATGATGGCAGTATCTGTCTTTAACAGAATGAAGTATATCTTACATGTTTTTGTTTTTTTTAGTAATTTAAAAAAAATAAATTTTAGGTAACTGTGGATATATTAAACAGATATTAATACTGCTTTGACTTTGTATTTTTTTTAAGTTGTAGATTTTTGATTGAATATAAAATTCACATCTTATGAAAACTTAATTTTTATTCTTCAAAATTTATAAGTATTAAAGTTCATAAAAATAACTTGACATTATGTTAACTTGTTAAATCTAGTTTGCACTGGTTTTATGAAAATTTTTCTATTCTAGAAGTCCTACTCCAAGTAGTAGCAGTTCCAAGGATCTTGCTGTGCAGCCCAGCACACTTTCTGCTGTATCTGAAAAAAAAGAATCTTCTGTTGAACTGCCACCTTCTCTTAGTAATTACTGTAATGATAAATTGATAGCCCACGTGCAAGGTTGGCAAACGGAACATGCTGAGCGGCAGGTAAATTTTATTTTTACTGATTTCTATTTTCATTGACATTTTTTGCTCATAGTCTAATTAAGCAAACAATTTAAAATCAAAACATCCAATTCATAGACATCAATTTTAGTCGTTTTTTTGTTGTTCAATAGATATTAAGTTGCATTGATTGTTTTATAAAATTATATAAGATCTTTAACATCTTAGTTTTCATTAGTATGATTTTGTTTAATAAAAAGAATACTAATTATAAACTTATTATACACTAAGTGTATTGAATTAGATAATTTAGTAACACATTTAATCCTATATTTTTTTATGGTGTCCAAATTTCATTTTAACCTTTTGAAAAGAAAATCAAGAAACTTGTTTTTTTTTACATATCTATGTTTTAAAAAAAAAAAAAAAAAAAAAAAAAAAACTTTTTGGGTTTTGGGGTTTTGAAAAATGATAGCAAATCCAGAAAGCAGTAATAAGTTTCAATAAAACTTTGTTTCTAATTATTTACTTGATAAAATTTTGTGCCTTACAATATTTGTTGATTTTAGTTATTTTTTTTTAGTGTTTACTGTTTAGTGAAAAAAAAAAATAACTGTTCAAATTAAATTCTAAAATTTTTAGATGGTGTTCTGACTTTAATTTCCATTTGTTTGTTAGGCTAACAGATATTGGGAAGGAGGTCTTACACTTGGGAGTCTGGATTGCAGCCAGGTATCAGTGGAATTAAAGCGGGCTAGGTCATTAGTTAGGATTGCTGAAATACAGTCAACTTTACATGAACAAAGGTAAGTTTTTAGTTATAATCATTTTACACCTTCATTGCCAGCTTATGTACTTGGTTTTTATGATGTAGATTTTAGATACAGTTTTCTTTTGTTTAATTATTAGATAGAAGATAAATTGATTTCTACCTTTATTTATGCATTATTAAATGCTTTTTTAAAAAAGTTTGCAGCTTATACAACTGATTTTAAGGATAATCATTATATTTCAAAATGTAGGCATGCATTTTGTGTCTAAATTCATCAGTCAATTAAACTTGTTAACATTCTTTGTTTCTGGTCTTAAGTGACTAAATATTCTTTCATCTTGAAAATTAAACATTAAAGTTATATTTTTGTTTTTATAAAAAAAATAAACAAAATAACATTGTTTTTGCATTTGTTTTCATAAAAATTAGGATTAGTTTGTTTCAAATTCAAAATAATGTACTGGTTTAATTATTATTAATGTACACAAATAAGCACACAATATATCCAAATAATGTTAATGTTATGAAATATTTTTATTATGTAAGTAGGTACTGACAGTAGACTTAAAAATGAGTGAAATTTAAAAAAAAAAAAAAAAATTAGGTCTTTTTCACCAGCCTATTTATTATTTATTTAAATTTACTGTTTGATAAGAAAATATATAGTAACATATTGTATCATGGAATAGTTGCATATAATGTTCAATTTTTAAGAAAAATGTAGGCATTCTTTGACTATCTCATGCTTTTGCACAATTCAATAAAGAATAAATCTGAAAACAGTTCCAAATTAACCAAAGTATGGTTTTTGATATAAAAAATAGCCATAAATATATAAAAAGAAATGTATGTAAATTACTTTTCAAATTTCTTTTTCCCATTTAATTTGTTTTTTAGTGAATTAGATATGATAAGCATGGTAAATAAAATATTTCATTAAATTTATTTCATTCAATCAAATAGCGTTACAACAAAATAACTGACACATTGCAGACATTTTCATTTGATAAATTGACATTTTGAAAACATTTGTCACGTGCTGTTGGGATTACAAAAAAATGAACTTATTAATTCAAGTTTATCTAAGCACTTTATAGTAATGACATTTACAAATGGCATCATTCTAGACTTACAGAAAAAGAGGTACAATCTACATCTTGGGTATGCCAGATATGGATGTCCCATTGATAAACAATCATTTGGAAAACAGTTAAAGAATATTCAGGCATCTTATGAAATCTTTGTAAATCTTGCCATTATAATTAAGATTATAAAAACTTTTAAAAAGCAAATTGCCTGTATGAAATCATTGCATTTTTTTGATATTGCATTACAACTACAAGTGTTGAAATTTTGATGCAACATTCTACCATATTGTTTTAGGATGTAAAATTCCTCATCTTAACTATTATAGTCTTTGAGAGCGGTTATTTTGAACATTTTATACTTTTATGATATTTAGTTCTACATTAAAATTGAACATTTTAGCATTTTATTGCTCCCCAACAAAGAAGGGATGTAGACAAAGAAATTCACTTATGTCTGGTTCATTTGTCCGTACTTTTCTCAAAAACTACGCTTTGGAAATTTTTTGAAATTTTACACAAATGTTAAACATGATATTAGTAAACAAGTAAGGATTTTCTAGGAAAATTAGTTGCTCCTGGAGGTGGGGTATGGGAAAATGATTACAAATGACACTTTTGTGCTTATTACAAAAAATTGATGCCTCAACTTTTTATAAAACTTTCTGAAAAGTTGTAACTAACTGATTTCTATATAATTTTGTTTGTATTTTGTGATAACTCTTAGTTGTTCCTCAGAAGGCTAAAAACACCCCCTTTAAATGGCTGTTTCATCATATTTGTCCAAAATTTGATGTGTATGTATAGGAATTTTGCATGGTGATGAACCCAAATTTACATATGTTAAGGTCTGAAACTGCACCATTTGTTCATTTTTACCAGGATCTGGCATCCTCCTGGGTATTTTTTAGGCTAAATGGGGGTGGGGACTGGATTTAATCATTTTTTTTTTCTTTGATTCTTCGTTGCCTGTGCGCTCACAGGGGACCATGCATGCTTAACTTTTTACTTGTAATGCAGTAAGTTGCAGCTGGAAATTTTTTGAAAAAAGACAAAAAGCATAATACACCTATTTAGAACTACACTGAATGTTCATATTTACTTTCAATTCCATTTTATTTGGTGACACTTTAGGATTGCCTATCAGTACAATTTTACTATTATAAATAAAGCATGTTCAATTTTTACACGTGATATGAGGATCAAATTAAAATGGAGGTAATAGTATTTTGCTTGCTATTTTACTTTACTTGCTATCACTAAAAGTGATAAAAGCATCTTTTGTGATATTTTTACTTGTTTTCTTGTCAATTGATTTCAAAGTTAGCACTTAATTTAAACATGTTTTTGCTAAGTTTCCAGATGTTTTAACTTGAAAACTAAGCAAGATATTTTCTTGTATTGATTTGATAAAAAAATTAAATTTGTCTCTAAAATTGTGACAATTCTGTTTAAAATTAATGATAACACAGTGTAAAACATTTTTTTTTAAATGTTCCAATAAAATAGATGGAGGACAACCTAACAGAAATTGCTAAACTCTGGCTATCATATATAAAATATGAATTTGAATTTAATAAGCAAACATTGATAACTTTGTCTCAAAATTAATAGTTGAATACCTGTTTAAGATACGTAACATAATCAGCAAATAAATGTTAAGACTAATTACACATTAATCTTCACAATCCAAGCAATCAAATTTTTAGTTGGTGTTATTTGAATTGATAGATTCTAGAAAATGACTCCATATCTCTTTAATAATGTATAAGAAGGGCGTGTAGTAATTATTCATGATTGGTTAGCCCTTCATTGTAGTGTTTAGTAACAGTTTAATTATCAACCTTTGATTTTGGCTCTATTAACAATGGCTTGCTTTACACTATTAGAAAAATGGAAATTGGAATCTCAAATATTACTTTTTAAATGTAAAAGATATTTGATTATCGTTATTTTAATAATTGCCTATAATGTTGAAATGCACTTTCTCTTAAATATAGACTTAATCACTTGTACAAGTTTCTATTTTGACTTCCTCACTTTTATACAATTCTTTTTTTCATTCTTAATTCTTTAAGTACAAAATTATCTGTTGTCTTTTTTCTTTCTTTTGCAGGATCTTATTTTTAGCTCATCAAATTAAAGAATTAGAGAACATGAAAAGTCAGCCTCCATCCTATTTGTCGTCAGACTAGTCATTTTGCAGTTGGCTGCTCTGGCTAGATCACTGGCGCTTTGTCTTTCAGTGTGTGCCTGTATTTCATGAGCATTCAATTTTTCATTAAATCCCCACTCCCCATACATACTAAAAAGAAAAATTGAAAAAATAAAACATTATAAGACTTATTATTAACTACATGACTTCTACTTGTCTTCTCAAACATTGTCAATCCATTGCAAGTAAGACAATATGAGAGCATGCTTACCTTGTACACTTCATTGGCATAAAAGAAACAACTTGTGGTTGGAAACTACAGTATTTTTTTCCTTTTTATTAATTTTTGTTTATTTTTTTAAAGATTTATTCTTTTCCTGTCCCACTCCAATTTTATAATTTATTTTCTTCTCCTCATATATAGCCCTCTTAAGTCTTTTTTATGCACATAAACACACAAATGCATACATACATACATGTTCTTCTTCTAATATCTTTATATGTAGTAGCAGCTTAATTGTTGGCCTCTTTGCAATTATTCAGCTCTTCTCTCTACATCATACTCATTTCCTAATTTTTTTCTCCCTCTTTTCTCCTCTGCCTCTTTTCTCCAATCAATTTTTGAACAACATTTTAAAAATAGGCTAAAACTATTGCATTTACAATTTCCTTTCTGAAAAGAGAAAAACAAAATTAAACGCCTTGTTTTTTTTTCTTTCTTTCTTTAAGGTGAGTAAATACAGCAATTAAAATCTTAAATATTTATTTGCTCTTCATTTCTCTTTATTTTATCTTTTTATTTACACCTTTTTGAATGTGTTCATTTGTTTGGTTCATCTTAAACATTTTTCATCCTTTTGACCATTATCTGCTGCTACTATGTAATAAAGAAAATATATTTTTAGTTCTTTTCTTACTCTGTTTTTCCTTCTCTCCCCCACTTGACAATTTGTTACATTTTTAATCAAGTAAAATATTGAATAAAGCCAGTGTGATCCTCTAAGCCCAAATTGATTTTATTCAGTTATTACAATATTCTTGAAATAAGCTATTAACTAAAAGCATCATTTGTTTTCTTAAAACTTAAAGCAATATTCTTTTTTTTTTTAATTATCTAGAGCAAAAATACAATCAATAAATATTTATAGAAATAATTTATGATAGATATTTTTAAGCATGCACACATACGCACCATAACATTTTTATTAATACCTTGATATACTAAGAGACCTCTTTTGTCTCTATCAGAAAGATTTTCCATCTTGGTTTTCATTTATTCTAGTATTTTCATATATATATATATATATATATATATATATATGCCTCAACATTAGCAAAAAAATAATTTTGCTTATCTTTAAATTTTTTGTCAGTTTCTCTAAGCTTGCAAATGAAATTATATGAAATGATGGAAAATGTATAAGCTATTAAAATGTTCTTAATTGCCCAAAATCGCGATTGCTGGCACAACAAAATCTCTTCACTGTTTCTATGGTGACTTATAATCTGCTGTTGTACATTTTCAGAGAGAAAAATAAATCTTCCAAATTCTAACCCCAATGGCAGACATTGTTAACACATTAAATCTATCTTTTTTTTTGTTTTTTATTCTGTTGCTTTTCATCTTAATTAAACGTACTCTTTCTTGTCTTTTGCTCTTTTTCCCCCCTCTCTCTTTGTCTTGCTCAGAGCTATCATATGTACACACTGGAGATGTAATGTGCTACGAGTGTATTTGTATAAATATACTAGGCATAAAAAGTCAATAATATATCACATTGCTTTTCTCTGTATGTGTGTGCATGAATCTTTTGTTTGTTTTTTGTCTGATTTATGAAAAAGAAAAAACAAAACATTGAATTGTTTTTCATTGTATTTTTTTTTAATACTTAAACGTTTTTACATCCAAATTATTCCCAAATAATTGTAAATTTTTTTTTCTGTAATATCATTAATAAATCTTTAACTGGGTATAAGATTTATTTTATAATTTGTAAAGAAAAAATGAAGGAAAAGGGAGACACCATTCCTTTTTATGAGTTGTTTTTAATTCTTTTTATTTTCTGATCTAATGTTATTTGAAAATCAGGTTATTGGAAAATATATGAACTAGTTAACTTACTGATTTTCTTTCTTCTGTATTTAATCATATGCAACTTTATTATTTTTAACTATAACCTTTATTTCTAGAAACAATTTTTTTGGTCATGTAAATAGTGTATATAACATCTTGAAAAAAGTTGATATTATAATGAGGAGAAGAATGGTTATGTAAATAGTGTAATAATTCATTTCAGAAATATAGAGGAAGTAGTTAATATAAAAAAATAGTTGTGTAAATATTATAAATAAATCACCTTGTAAATTTAGATATTATTTTTTACTTGCCTTTCTGATATCAAGACCTTGTTTTATGTCTTTGATATTGTTTGAAATACAGAAAATGAACTCTGTACGATTTAATAAAATTGTAAGAGTATCTTATTTATAAGACACATTTTTTACCCCAAAGTTTGATATAAATCTATGTACCTATGTTTATGATTTTATCTGGACTCAATTGAGTTGAAGCCAATACATTAATGTCAAAATAATGGCTTTTAGATGAATAGAGCAGAATTGAAACCTACAAGAAATAAAGTTGAAGTTTTAAAGCTGTGCTAAGACATCTCACTCAACTAAAAGTTAGTACATTCTTATCGTTGTGTCAGTTTGTCCTGTTTAATTTGTTTTTTTTTTGTTTTAAACTAATCTAGTTATTTGTACTATTTACTGAGAATGTATAATTTTAACTATGAATTCAGTGAATTAACAAATTTACAATCTATGTCATACAATAAAATGAATATTCTTAATCTAATGAAATTATAGAGGAATCTTTGAGGTTCCAATAATTAAAAAGAAATCATTCAAAAACAGTTATTTAAATTGTAGTTATTTCACAACAATGGCCTAACCTTTGAAGCCAACACGCCCATCACTTTCTTCTTCCTATGCACAATTATATTTCAGCTATTTGGATTTTTCTCCACATTTTGTTGCTATATTTATAATTTGTATGATATATCAAACTGAAAAGGTTAAAATTTGAGGTGTATAAATAAAAAAGGGGATTTTATTTCATGAAAAAAGTAACTTCAATTCAAACTTTGAGAATAGATTTAAACAAGTTTTGTTAATATCAGTCATTGGCTGTAAATTTTTTATGATCAATATCATCTAAATTAAATAACTTAGCTATTATTTTCTTTATTAAAAAATGTTTTTTAATTTTCGCATGCAAGCATACTCATTTATTCATCCTAAAGAATAAAAACATCAAAAATAAAAGCCCTCCAATTCCAACAAACATAAAGAAAGAGAGAGAAAGGGAGCGAGTGAAAGAGAGCAATAATTGATTATCACTAATAAAGTTCATCTATTAGTGATTAACATTTTTTTTGTTGCAGTATTATTGACATGTTCAATATCAGTGATTGAGCTGGGTTAAAGGCAAACATTTTGACAGACTTATGTAGTGTAGCAGAAAAGTTCCCCAACTGATGTTACAAACACAAACTTCACACTACTATAAGCATTCTTTTTCAAAGTAATCTCTTTTGACTTAAGTCACCTCTTCTGAATGAAGAAAGCACTAGAGTATCTCCTTGTAGACATTGGTTAATCAAGAACTTGCAGTGGATAAACTTTCTCACATCTTTTATGACATCAGTCCTGGAACTCTTCTGATACAATTGCATTTTTTTGTGTATTTTTGTTAAGATATTTTATCTTTTGTATTTCCTCGTTTTAACCGCATCTTTTGTACATCTCTCTTCAACAAGTGGATATTTTACCATATATTACTACTTTTCATATGCTTACTTTATAAGAGCAGTAGAAAAGCTGCAGCTAAAACAGTGAAAGCGTGTCCTAATAAAATACAAAAAAATCTGAACTCTTCTTAACCTTTTCTTTGTTTGGAATATTGAGAGTAGAAGCATGAAGTGGTGTCAGACTTGTTGCCATTACATCTGAATATAGTCTCTCAACTTCACTTACCTTGTTTCTTTTTTTTGAATTTTATGTTTTTTTGTCTTTATTCTTTGCCTACCCACATTTATTCTATTTTTCAGTTTTTTTAAAAATTATTTTTGAATGAAACTATTGTACATTAATTACCCAACCTGAATCTCTTTCTTTCTTTCCCTCTTCTTTATGGCACCAATAAAACTTAAAATGAAGCACTAGAAATTGTTGTGTTCAAGATTTCTCTCTCTCTCTCTCTCTCTCTCTCTCTCTTGCATGTATATACATATAAACAAACTATATGTGACTGCATCTTTTTTATTCTTTGGCTTTTCACATTTGTCTATTTTTATTTAAACATTTTATTTTTTGCAATGCTTGTTCAATTTGTTGCAATATAAGTTTGATTTTGAATACTCTTTCTATTCCAAAATCTTGTTTACATATTGCCATGACTTTTTGTTCCAAATGTAAACATTATTTTAGAACAGAGGGAGTATCTATTATTTCTCTACTGACTATTGAATAACTTACTAGGCAGTTTGTCATTTCTTCTGTCTTTGTCTTTTTTTCATCATATCTTTTAGACTTTTTTTCATGTTGGTAAAGTCATAATATTGCATTGAAGCAAACTTTATTAACGATCTAAGCAAATTTTCAGACCTTACTTTATACACACATTAAAGAAAGTAGCTGTTCTAAAAAGAAAAATATATATTTATAGAAAAATGAAAAGATTAATTTGACTTAAATAGATTTTTCCAAGTAATACTTTATCAGTCACACAATACTGTATCAGCAATTGAATGTAAATGCACGTTTTTCTACATGATTTTTTAAGTAAATTGATTTTGCATATTTTTAAAGATATTACTGTGGCATATGAAAAATATGTACACCTTAGGTGTGTGCGTGTGTTGATATGTTTATAAAAATAAAAAAATGGGGAAAAAGTAGCCATTTAAGGATTTTTATTATTGTGTTTCTTGAGATCAGATCCATTTTCTGGCACAATGTGCATGTTAAATCATCTTTAATTGGCCAGATTCTGCACATAAAAAGGTTTTGATTGGATTTTGGATTCTTAACTCCAAACATGTTTGACATTGCCCATGTCCCTTCCTCACCAGCATTACCTGTATTTCCTTTGAATTTTAGTAGTAGTTGAGAAACATTTATATTTTTATTATATTTCTGCAAAAAATATTTGGTCACTTATCATACATGGGTTGGTTAGCTTTTTGGCATAATTATACCAATATATTTTTGTCAATCCTACCATTTTCAAACAACATTTAACCAGAACAAAAACATAGAGGGGTTATTTGAGAAAATAAGAGTTTTTATTACTATAGGTTAAAATTTTTTTTTTATTTGGGACTAATAATCTATTCTATATAATAAAGACCAATGTATGTTTGTATATGTTTACCATGTCAAGCCCTTAACCCTTTCGACCCTGTAATGAATGTAATGTAAAATGTAATAATTTTCAATAGAAAAATTATTTAAGCTGTTATATAGTCAATAATAATTAGGTTACAATTTGTTTTTTGTTGTTTTTTTTCTAAATCTATATTAGTTTCACTTTCAAAAAAAATAAAACAAATAAATGTAAAAATGAAACTAATTTTATTTTAAAAAGTTTTAATATTATAAAAAAAAAATATATTGTTTAGCCATAATATCCTCATATAAAATGTATTTTTGTTTAATAGAATGGAACTGTTATTCGGATAAACACTTTCGTATTGAAATACTGGTTGGAGGGTTCACTTAAAACTATGATAGGGTAAATTATTAAAATTGAAAAAAATATATCTAAATTGACATTTTTCTGGCTAGAATAAATTGCTTAAAGTGTAAACACTCTTCTGTTGGTATTAAAATTTCACTTTTGTATAAATAGCAGAAGTGTTGACTGGGCACCAGAGACTTGCCACCAAGGTTATTAAGGAACCTTATGTAGAAAAGCAGTTCATGCATTAGTTTTTTAATTTTTTTTCGGTCTCTACCAAACAACTAATTTTAAAAATGAGTTGCTTGGTAGAAACTGCAAAGGTCAAATCTTTCAATATTGACCCATTACTAGCTAAATTTGCGGACCTAAACCAATTAAAAAGCTTGTACTATTTCTGAATACCCTTTGCTTGGTATTCAAATTGATGAAAAAGGGTTTATCTTCTAACAAAAGTGTTTTTTTATTCATTCATTTTATCCTACGAAAAATTGACAAACAAAGCTTAATTATTTTTTCTTACAAAGGGTTTTCGAATGACAAAAGATACAGAGAAACCACTTCTTGCATAAACAGATTTGGACAAGGCCGCTATAAAGTTTCCAGCCGCCTGGAAAGACAGATCTTTGAAATGAGCGCCCCTTGAAGAAAGGAAGGAATGTTCTTTAGAGCTTGATGTGAAATTTAGGGTGCATGCAAATAAAAATATATCAGCTTGAAAAATAAGATTATTGGAAGTGGGATTAGGAGGATGCAAAGCAAGGACCAACAAGAAAGAATTGGCTGGAATTTGCCAGAAAACAAACATGAAAATTGGACACCAGATGATTGAGTCAAAATTGTTTGGCCTGACGAAAGTAAAATTGATTATCACTAATAAAGTTCATCTATTAGTGGTTAATGTTTTTTTGTTGCAGTATTATTGACATATTCAATATCAGTGATTGAGCTGGGTTAAAGGCAAACATTTTGACAGACTTATGTAGTGTAGCAGAAAAGTTTTGTTCCCTAAACTTTAGAAGAACAAATGAATTTTTTATATGAATGCCCATACATAACATTTCTTCAAAAACCTTTATCATCAGATTTTTGGCATCCCTGTAACAGTTCATATTTGCTGTAGGGAGGAAACAGTATTTCTTACAAATGAAATAGGGGCAAATACTGGAGTTATCTTTCTTTTTTTAATGCCTTTTTCATTGTGCACTTACGGTGGACCATGCATGTGGCACTTTGAGTCTAAAAAAAATGTTATATTCATAATGTTCTAGTGAAAAGTTGGACCTTGAATTATTGAATTTTTTGCATTATTCTAGCCATTTAATAACTTTTTTCAAATGATTCTATATTCATAGTTTTAACTATTTGCTTTTTATTTTGTTTTACATCAATATGCTTACAAAAAATTACTCTAAAATTAATATAGATAAATAAATAATAGATAGATAGATAAATTTTTCCATTGATAATGCCTAAAAAGCAAATTATATGTCCATTAATAAATAAATAACATCATATTCTTATATGTTTTATCTTTTATAATAGATAAATAAGTAGATAGATAGATTGATATGACTTTCTTCCATGCTCTCTTTTTCTATTCTCTTTCTGTGAGGTCCACAAATGTTAACATTAATCATTCCTCCAACTACAACTCTACCTTCTCAAGTCACCCGTCCGTATTCTCTTCAGCAATTATTCAACAACTCAATGTGGACAGACAATTATTTTAATCACATATTACCAGCAAAACAAAAGGTAATGTTTTCTACCATTCGATCATTAAATGACGTTTCCTGTCCTTATGAGTGAAACAAAATATAACAAAACAAAAATTTATTTTAGCCCAAACTTTTCTTCCGTCTTGCTATCGGCTAAACAGATTTGATTTTTAGTGCGGTTACTTGTGGCTGGCACTTTGTATCGAGCCAAATCAGACAAGTAA
Organism: Idiosepius hallami; assembly: GCA_034780655.1. Classification (NCBI taxonomy): domain Eukaryota; kingdom Metazoa; phylum Mollusca; class Cephalopoda; family Idiosepiidae; genus Idiosepius; species Idiosepius hallami. The sequence goes on along the minus strand of JAUZSX010000017.1, from coordinate 308,420 downwards.
CGAGTGAACATCAGTCAAGATCAAACAACTACACATCGAATTGACTTCTGTTGGAAATCTTAAGATGAGTCTTTTTTTTTAACAGTTTTAAAAATATGAAATTTTAAAAATCAGTTTGTGTCATCATTATTATTATTATTATTCAATTGAAGTGCTTCTGGGATTTTAGACGTGTTATTTATAATTATTATTTTCATTACGAATATTGGAGAACTGCTCATTTTGTTGTCTAATTGTTGAAATGAAAATGTTTTAATCAATAAAACTAAGGGTTTTTCAATGAGGTTCAGGATTCCCATGCAAGACATCCAATATTGAAATCTGAGATTAAATATTAAGTATATTGACATATATACTAAATTCTATTAAATATTTTATTTTTGATATATCGTTCATATTTTGGTTAATTTCGGACAAGGGATCTAGCAAAAATTGGTAGCAGTAAAAATTCTACTTGAATCTATTATAATTTTAGTGGTTTGTAATACCAGCATATTTACTTTTAACAAATATATCTTATTTGTTTGTTAGTCAAACACTTTACTAGGGAAGGATAGTTATTCATGTAATCATTTCAAAGAAAGTATTCTTTAACCAATAAGCAATATTTTCAGAAAGACATTCATTGATAGTCAAATTCACACGTCTGTAGTATTGAAGTATTAACCTAACAAACAAACACCATACAAAAGCACAAATTCCTAACCACCTAAATAAAATATAATTGAAATTATTTTGAAATTAAATAAGAAAATACTTGAATGTTAATAAATAAAATCATCAAATTATGCAAATAGTAAAACCAGTTGATAATACTCAAAATCCACATCATGAAAATGACTTCCAGTTTAAGGAACATGAGGAAGTGTCTCAATACCAGACAAAGAAATCCAACTATAACGAACATCCTCCAGCTGAATATGGATACAATCCACCCAACTGTTTTTCTAAAGAGCCCAGATGCCACCAAATAACAAATGAAGCCGCTGTCGGTGCCAGCAATCAAACATGTGACAAGCCAAGTTGTTCAAAACTGAAAACTGCTGAGTCGACTATCGATCAAGAATCGTCAAAAAGCATCAGGACAGCAAAAACAATGTCTCGATCGGAAGATTTCTCTGTTACCTCAGATGAAACTAATCGAGCTGATCGCTCATCTCCAGGAAGAAGGACAAGGAAAAACTGGATGAGAAGAGGATGCTGTGAAAAAATGACACAGAATCCTTTTCGATTTACAAAGGTTTGTTGTTTTAGCTCAATATCTACATATTATATCCATATCAATAATAAATATTATCCCCATATATATAAATAACATATAAGAATAAGAATGAAATAGATCTGTATTCAAATTTCCAAATTATTTGTTGACATTATTCAAAAAATAAATATGGGCATAGCTTTTTCACCTTATAGTACTGTCAGAAAATTTCCAATATATGTATATATTTGGGTCCTGGGACCAAAATGTGCTTTGAATTCGAATCCTGTGTCTAGATTCATAAATTACTAACTGAACTCTGGCTACTTTTTTGTCAAGAATTAGTTTAAGGTTTTTTCGTTTTATCCTTTCCACAGTCCAATTAGCTGAATGTTTCTACCATTTTTTCATTCATTCATTCATTTCTTTATTCTCTTAAAAATAATGCCATCTTGCCAGATTGTTTGTTCCTCTTTGTCTAAATGACGGTTATCATATGGTCTGTCCAAATGAAATGTGCTTGTAGACAGGTATTTTAATTTTCATTACTACTGATTAAAGCAAACCAACCCACTTTTGTTGCCTGAGATTTAGCTTTTAATGGCTGTATATTGAGTTATTTTGAAGGAAAAATAAATTAAGTCAGTTATGTTGCAGACAGACTACATTTCATTGTGTCAAAATTTTATTTTGTCAACATTTCTTCATGAAAACATATACTTAAATATCTGTAATTATGTGAGTGTTGTATTCATTTTTGTGATACACTGTAATTTTAAGTGTTAAGTGCACAGCAACTTTTTAGACACCCATATTATTAATGTCTAATTCTTTCAGAAAATTTAGGATTTTTCTAGAATACACACTGTTAAACAGGTTTTACATGCTGTTAATTCTGTAGTATTTTTGTTAAGTAAATGTTTGAGTCGTCAAATGCTTACTTTATCTTTTTTAGGGCTGTTGTTGCGACTGGATGAAAAGTTGGTGGTGGGTGGCAGTTATTTTAGTGATTCTTTTGGTGGGCCTAATTGCTGGGACCATTATTGCCCTTGTGCCAGCAACTTTTAAATGAGTTGGATGAAAGAATAAAAATCAGAAAAGTGGTAAGTCCTTTTTTGATATATTCTAGGAGAAAGTATTTTTACTTCGTCATTCTATTTCTATTTTTCTGCTTCTAAATTGTTCGTTCTGATTGTGGTAAACGTTGCTATCAACAGAGAAAAAAGTTAAATTAAATACGAATTCCGATTCCATAATTGGAATTCCATAAATTTAAGTCAAAAGATACTTTTCTACTTCCAAATTTCTGCCTCTATTATGACACTAACTACATTTAGAACATCCTTTTTTTTAATCTTTGAGACGAGGCTTGATAAATTGTATATTTATTGTGCAGACTGTAATCCTCATCTTTATATTTATTAAATCTACTATCCTCGTGATGAAGCTTGATAATTTGTGTATTTATTATATGGACTATTATCAACATCTTTATATTTTTCAAAGTCAAAACTCTTTTTCGGTATCCTTGAGATGAAGCCTGGCCATTTGTATATTTATTATTGCAGACAAAGGTCTACATTTTTTATTTGTTAAATTTATTTGGTTTAATAATTTTTGCAATAAAATAATGATTATTGTTCTTATCTTTGTAAATAAAAAATATCCTTTTGACAGCAAGAAAAAAAAAACAACAAAAAAAAACATCAGAATGCAAATTGGATTCTGACCAAGAAAAATAAACCTGAAGAAAGTCAAAAGCTGAAGTATTGTGAATTTAAATAAAAAAGATCTGTCTGTTTTCTAAGTAGTTAATACATGGTATTATTCCATGGCAAATAAATTGAGCATAAATCATAACCAAATCGATTTTTAAAAAGAAAGAATATGCCAATAATTTTAAGAGTTTTATTAATTGGAGAGTAGGTAATTAATTGATAGAATAAGTGTTATTGCGTTACAAATATCTTTTGCATACAATAACAAGACTTGGAAATAATTAAAGAGAAATTAGAAAAAAATCTTAAAAATATCAACAGACAATTTAATGAATAGAAAATATTTGGAAAAATGCAATTGAATGAGAGAATTTTATTGTTGAATTTGGAACGCCTCCAATTCTTGGAACAAAAAGCTTTTTTGTTTAGCCAAAAAATTATGGAAGATTTTTTTTTTGTGGTCAAATTTGTAGGGTTAATTAGTTCAACAGTCAATTAAAAATCGTCTAATGAAACATTTTTTATGGGGACCAAACAACACAATCCGTTTTGGACTGATTTGAGCTAAAATGGACGAAAATAATTCTAGAATTTATTTATCATTCTTTTAGGTTAAAAAAAAAAAGAAATAGTGTTTTTTTTTCTTTTAGTTTGGCCACGTTGCAATATTAATAATGAATTTTTTTAAAAGTAAATTCATATTGTAACACTTTCATTGATTTTCTAGTAATAATAATAATGTTTAATTAATTTTCAGTGGCTTAACACTCAAGAATGGATACCAAGAACTTCTGAGACATTGAATGCTTTATGAATAAAAAAAAGGCACTTCAACTGTTGAAGCAACACCAAACATTCAAACTGTTTATGAAAGGAACATGTTGAAGGATTGAAAATACCAACAGTGGTTTGGTTTCCAAAGTTTTTTATATAAAAAGTAAGCCATCACTAGAAAGAGCAAAATGAATTAATCCAGAATCCATTAAAGATGCCTTTGAGGCACATATAAAAGTAAAGAGCAGACAATTACTCAAAACATTCAATACAACTCACCTCCATAATTTCATGCCTTGTTTAGGTTTCAGAATTTAAAAAATGGCATTATTTTTTTTTAAACATGATATTAACTACTAAAACCAAGCCAAGTCAGTAAAAATAAATTAAATAATTAAATACATTGTATTTAATTATTTATTCATTATGTATTAAAGTGTTTATTTATAAATTTGTTCCAGGACATATGTTGAATATTAAATTATGTTGGATTAATTATTCCTATGGTAATATATGTAAAACCATTTAATTTGTACAAAAACTCCTTAATAAATAGATAATGTAAGAAATTATCTTCACATAGAATCGAGCTCTTTTCAGTTGGGAAATACACAATAAATTGAAACTGAACTTACCTTGAGTTTTAAACATCCGCATGTCCAGTCAGTTGCAGTATTTTGTCCAAACAGAAGAATTCAGTTAAAAAGGCCCGCCAAAACAACATAATGGTTAGTGGGCAGGGATCAAACCAAAATTAACCAATAAGAATGGCTGTTTAAAACAAATGTATTGGACAATCAACCAATGAGGTTATATGATTCAATTTGTGCAATTTCTCACAATAATTACTCAAAGAACACCTTCAGCAATGCATTGAAAAATATCAGACATGTAAAAAGAAATGAATTATAAAGAAATAATCAATAAAAAGGTTTTTTATTGTCACTTCTTCTACAATCCTTCATGGAAGTCATCATAATGGATTTATGAAAATGACTGCAAAAATAGCATTAATTATCACCAACAAGTAAAAGCCAATTGCAAAATATGTTTACGATACGGAAGTTTGAACAAATCTCCCCATCCGGTCGGGAGTCCTGCTGTCATGACAGAATCAGAGATGTATTGTTGAATTCCTTCATGCAGAAAAAAATTCAACCCATAAACATTCACTGGTGCCTGGTGAACGTTTACGAATTTAATAACGTTGATGTCAGCATAGTTAGAAGATAGGTTTGTCAATTTTTTAGAGAGTTGACAGAGATGTGATTGACAAAGTGTACTCACACAAAAATGCACTGCCTCATTCATGGCTGGCAAAAGTGTATTGAGACTATTTAGAAAAATAAATTCTTACTTGTTTTAATGGTACCACTCCCATCTTTGTAGCTACTGCATTTAAAAAAAATTAGTTAACATTAATGACACTTGTAATTTCAACTTTAAAACTCCTAAGCTTGACAAGAAAGTGTTTTGAGTTAAAATATCTAAATGAAGCACAGCAGAATGGCACATTCTAATTAAAATCTTGTGTATGTAAAACAAAAAAATGAGAACAATAGTCTGATCACTCTAAAACAGCAATTTTTCTTTAACATTTTTCAAGGTTAAAAAAAAAATCAAAACTAAAAAAAAAAACATTTTAAAAACAAATGTTTTTAAATATTTTATTTTACTTGATGAAAATTTTCAATACAAATTGAAGAATTTGACATTTTTTTTAAATTTCAATTCAAAATACATAACAACACACAACTGAAGGGAATTGTACAAGGATCATCACATTAGGAGACAATGAACTGTGAATCAAACATCTTTTAAAAGCTACAAAAATTATTAAATAAATAAGATTAAAAAAACATAGCAGATGTTTAATTTATATCAAATAATCAACTCACTTCATTTCTTTTTAAGGGAAAATTTCTTCCAAAATTAAAGAAAATTTTTCACACAGGATGAGGCAAAATGATCCAACACATTTGTGTGTGTTTAATAAAAGTCAATTTGAATAAATATTGACAAAGTTATTTTTTATTCCCCAAATATACTTATGCCATCTTGTTTTATTTCATTTTAATAATGAATAAATAAATAAATTTTTTAAAAAGTATATTTATTTCCAAATGCCGTATAAATGTTTCAGATCATTTTGTACCACCCTGTACTTTGCTAAAAAACAGAGAAAAGAAAAGTTACCAACTGCATAGGTCTGTACGAAATAAATAAAATGAGAATAAAAGAGAAATAGCTAAAATGTTGCTATTAATAACTTCACAGGATTCATAGACATTAAGAAAATAAACAGCTTTTTTACTATTTGACAAAAATTAGGGTTTCAGAGTAGCAGGACCGAATAGCTGGATTAATTCCGCATCTATGGCAATGGATTTGACAATGTTCTTGGGGAAAGGATGCAAATAAATATTTCTGGAATTATATGAATTGGTTAATTCCTAGATGATACAAATTTATTTAACCAAGTAAAATACATTAAATAATAACTTTTATGTTTAATTTTAAAACTGTTTCCCTGAGATTTATGTAGAAGAAAATAAAATTAATAAGCCAGCAACAACAGTAAAAAGTTTTCTTTTCTTTTTTAAACACAATGTATTTTATAAACATTAGTGTCTGTAATACATTTATCTAAAATTGAATTTTTTTGATATGAAAATATTTGATACAAGATTTTGAAAGTCAGTTGCAAAGTTTGTTCTTTTTAAAAAATAATTTATAAACATTAATCAAAAGACATAAATTTTACTCAAGTAATTTTTTTGAAAATTTTCAACGTAAATATATAAATAGATAAATAGATAAATAAATAAATAAATGAATATTGATTAATAAAAAAAAAATCAGGAGAAAATCCTAAAAGAAAAAGACAGATCTATGCAGAAAAGCAAAAGTTTTAATCTTATTTTATAACTAAATTCATTCGTTTCATTTCTAATGGAATGATAAATGAATATCAACCTTCCCAAAAAAAGCAATAAATAAAATATTTGATTTTATTCAATTAAAAATTTACAAATATGTAAAAGGGTCACCGGGAGAAAAAAAGAAAAAAGAAAGAACGCCTATATGAAATAAATAATAAATAAA